>PVJN01016511.1:0-42181 GCA_004026805.1 Lasiurus borealis
AGGAGGTAGGAGAGGATTTTCAGGAGGCAGGTACTCCCTCTAGCCTGTTGTACAGAACTGCAGCTTAATCTTCCTGAGTTCGGGTAATAGGTCTTGGTGCTGGCTGCTGAAGATTACCTGATTCAGTCCTAACCGGTTTGGCTCAGTGGGTAGAGCGTCAGCTTACAGACTCAAAGGTCCCAGGTTCGATTCCAGTCAGGGACATGTAACTTGTTTGCAGGCACATCCCCAATACGAGGTGTGCAGGAGGCAGCTGGACAATGTCTCATCGGTTTCTAAATCTCTATCCTTCTCCCTTCCTCTGTGTAAAAAATCAATAAAATATAGATTTTTTAAAATAAAAAAAGATCATCTGATTCAGAGGGAGAGTGCTGGCCAGCTACTATTTCACATGAACCAGCTAAGGCTGGAGGGACAAAATAAATCTTTATGCAAGATAAAAAAAAAAAAAAGTACCCCAAGAAGGATGGGAACAAATTAAATGAGACAGGAGGAAACCACTAGGCAAACCAGGAATGTGGGCCATTCTATAAGACCATTAAGTAGCCTGGTTATTGAGAAGAGGTGGAAAGAATAGTCTAAAGAAACATAATGTAATCCAATTAATTAAAATTAGATCCTATTTGGTCTCTGTGTGTGTTTTTCATGTAAAATTTTTGTCTTTTTTTTTTTGTCTAAAGTTTTACATGTCTCCTTTCCCCCCCAATTAACCACCACCCCACCCCTCCGGTCTGTGGATTTTGGGGTGGCTACAAAAAATGTCATTATTTTTCAAGGCTCTGTAAGATAGAGAAATATAAAACAAATATAACAAAAATTTACTTGTCATATTAAATAGTGGGTATTTGGTTGTCACTGTGCCATCCTTTTCACCTTTTGTCTTTGAAAATTTCCAAAATAAAGGGTTGGGGGGTAAAGTGGCCCAATACCATCTAGCTAGCTACCCTTTAAATTGGGGTTAAACCTAATTCAAGAGGTACTTAATTTGGTCCACCAAATTTCAGTTATCCATATTTAAAATCACAAAGCAAAGCCTTTTATGAATCTAGAGTCACTGAAAGTTCAAAAGAAGCCAGAGTTAAGTCTACTGTTTCAAACTAAGCCAGACTAGGAAGATTAGAGAATAGTGATTACCTCTAAGAAAATAGGTGACTAGGGAAACAGGATAGGAGAGTTACTGATAAATCAGGAATCATGGGATGGGGGGTGGGGGAGGAATTAAAACAAACAAATCAGGAATCGCCAAACTACTATCAAGATAGTAAATACGGCCAAGACCGGTTTGGCTCAGTGGATAGAGCGTCGGCTTGCAGACTGAAAGGTCCCAGGTTCGATTCCGGTTGGGGGCATGTACCTTGGTTGCGGGCACATCTCCACTGTGGGGTGTGCAGGAGGCGGCTGATCGATGTCTCTCATCGATGTTTCTGACTTTCTATCTCTCTCCCTTCCTTTCAATAAAAAAATCAATAAAATATATTTAAAAAAAGATAGTAAATACCTTAAGCTTCATGGGCAACACATTGTCTCTTTGTACATTTTTTTTCTACCTTTAAAATGCAAAAACCATTCTTAGCTTGCCCTAATGGGTTTGGCTCAGAGGATAGAGCATTGTCCTGTGGACCAGAGTCCTGGGCTCGATTCCAATCAAGGGCACATACCTCAGTTCTAGGTCCCCATCCTAGCCCAGGCCCTGGTTGGGACTCATGCAGGAGGCAACCAATAAATGTATTTCTCTCACATTGGTATTTTTCTGTCTTTTCCTTTAAAAATCAATGGAAAATTAATATGATCTTGGGTGAGGAAAAATAAAAACCATTCTTAGCTCCAAGGCAATACAAAAACCTGTTTTAACCACACCCTTTTGTATTTTCAACATGCTACTACCTATTCAAACAACAAAAAAAGTTCCCCAAAATAATTTCCTCTCCCATACTGTGGATATTTGAGTGCCATTTCAGAATATTACTTAAAATGGGAAATACTAATCCATTTTGTTTTGCCAGATGTGGATTAAGTCTGAAGCTGATACCAACCATCCTAAACCCTGATATTAAAGATTTGTCAGTGTTAACCCAGCCACTCTTGCCCCAGCTCCTATGACAAGTGTCTGTGGTTAATTATAAATGGGGCTTGTGGGCATTCAGATTCACCATTTGTCCTTATCCAAGCTGGCATCCCACATTTTAATCTGATTAGTTTGGTGACCACTTAATGCCAACTCTTAGAAACAGAGAACAGTGTTAGCCAGTTAGTTTTCAGAATGTTTCTCCCAGTTTGCTTTGAAAACTGTGCAACCAAGAGGAGGTAACGGACATTCTTAGCCACTCAGATCAGCAGTGAGTCAACATGCAGTTTTAGCTGACCAGCAGAGGCCAATGTATGTTGTAATGATACATAAATAGAGTGGAGGACAACCACTCACAATGAATGGCGACTTAGCCGCTACACTCTTAGGTCCCCTGCTATTCAATCTCTAGGAATAGAGAACTGTGTTCTGTGGATGACCCAAGCAGAGTGGATTATTCATCCCTTTAAAATTACTCTCCTGCCTCTCTCGCATCACCTTTATTTAATTGCTTACACTACCAGTGATTTTTTTCAATTCTAAAGTGCACTGAGGAACAGAACCCCTCCTTGGTGCCTAATCCAGGGCATCATGCAATTCCAAATATTTTTCTCTCTCCAAACACTTCAATTCACACAATATAGCACAACAGCTTGAATATTGAAGAGTCCAGCTGAGCTCTACAAAGAGAACAGCAAAATTCTAAAATAATGCTATTGTTTCCATTTTTATTTTGGAAAACAATTTTTTTTCATAAAATTACCTTAACATGTAATGTGTTTTTAAGTAAGTATTTTTAGTTTCCAGTTTTAGATACAACCCACATAAACAAAAGCACTTAAGAGTTGTGTAAAGGGTCCTGAGATGAAAAAGTTCAAAAAAAGCTGCATTAAGGAACTCTCTAAAACTGGGTAGAAATGCAACAAACATTTTATCGCAAGAGAGATTTAAGTGTCTGAAGTCCTCTGTCAAATTTCAGGTACTCATAATGGGAAGTTACATGAAAGGAACAAGGGTGTAAAAACAGCAACTTTCAGGAGTTAACCCTTTTTTCTATGACTGGCCTTGAAGAGTCTGTTATTTTCAATAAGCTTGACTCTACTGATCTCACCCATATCTGTACTTTCCTGTTAGCAAGATGTCAGGTTCATCTCTCTACCTACAGTAACTCCCTTATTAAAGGAAGGCCCTCAGTCTGATCAATGTGGCCCAATGGTTGAGTGTTGACCTATGAACCAGGAGGTCACAGTTTGATTCTGATCAGGGCACATGCATGGGTTGGGGGCTTGATTCCCAGTGTGGGGCAAGCAGAAAGCAGCCGATCAATGATTCTCTCATCATTGATGTTTCTCTCCCTCCCTCCCTCCCTCTCTGAAATCAATAAAATTAAAACAAACAAAAACTCTCAATGTTGCTGAATGTTGGAAGCTGCATCCTAGCTGAGAAGTAGCCTGGCAGAACTCAGGCGGGCCAGAGATTGGGTGGGGTTCCAATGTGGGCTTATCAGCAAGCTGAGGGACCTCAGGCACATTGGTCATGTCTATTTCCACAGCTATATTTGCAGTGGCACTCTCAGGATGATTTTGAGTGATGAATTCATGACTACATAGGCAAAAACCTGGTCACACAATGTTATTCCTAAAATAGGAATTACAATTTCTCAAAAAATTAAAAAGCTATCTTTTTCCACTGTGTGAACTAGCGCTTCTTATCCCTCCCCACCTTCCTTTGCTGGAAGGTGCCCAAGTTGAGGGAGGAGGAAAGCCTTTGCCCTGGCGTTCCTTCCCATAGACACAACCTTTTGCAGTTGGTCAAGGCAGAACACTCCATACACCAGGGATGCAGTTCAGGCTGTTGCTAACTATGGCTGCTGACCACTTCAGAAGGACTAAAAAGTCCAAAACAACCCTCCTATATAATAAAAGGCTAATATGCAAATTGACCAGTGGCAATGATGTGCACTGACCACCAGGGGGCAGATGGCTCATAGTTTGTGAGCACAAGGCAAGCACAGAGGCAATGGCAGCAGCGTTCCTATCCGACAATTGGACATCCCCCGAGGATCCCAAACTGCGAGGGGGCGCAGGCCAGGTCAAGGGAGCTCCGCCCCCTTCCCCCCAGTGCACCAATTTCATGGGCCAGGCCTCTAGTACAAAGAACCACCTCATCAAACACATAATGAGATCTCCAACAATACTGGGCAATTGAGAGAGACTGAACCCGGCACATTAACCAGTTTTAGACTTATACTCACCCCTAACCCCCACCACCCAAGGCTCAGAAGTTTAGTTATTTACATCAAGAAGAGTCGTGATGCCGAAACCGGTTTGGCTCAGTGGATAGAGCGTCGGCTTGCGGACTGAAAGGTCCCGGGTTCGATTCCGGTCGGGCGCATGTTCCTTGCTTGCGGGCACACCTCCAGTGTGGGATGTGCAGGAGGCGGCTGATCGATGTCTCTCTCTCATCGATGTTTCTGATTTTCTATCTCTCTCTCTTCCTCTCTGCAAACAATCAATAAAATATATTAAAAAAAAAAAAGAAAAGAAGAAGAGTCGTGATTCAAACTAAGGTCATTGCACTTCTCACAAATTGTATGTCACCTTCAAAGATCTAGTTGAAAGCACTCTTTGTAAGAGAAATAATGAAGGCCCAAAAGGTGCAATGATTTTTCAAAGTCAGTAAACCCAGGTTTGATTCCTGATAAGTGCTCCCCCTACCCTCCACCTCCCTGAACCCAACTTCATTCTTTGAGTGGGGAGAGAGGACACCAACTCCAATCAAACCTTGAAAAGCAAAGGAAAATTTAAACTCATTAAATAATTTAAAACTATGTAGCACTGACGTCAGATCTGTAAGTTTATTTGTTCAATGTACGACAGCTACATAATGACTCACATTCATGATATTCCATCACTGAGGAAAACTGCTAAGAACAGTCCGTGTGTGAAATAATTCCTTAGAGAAACACGGAGTTGGAAAAATAATCACTGATTAGACCTTAAAAATAGTTCACTGCATAACATGACAAAAAGCACAAAGGCTCATTCAGAGAACATATTCATTGTTCTCCTACACTGTAATAGTTATAATTTCACCATGACAAACACCAGACATTAAGATTAAGCTAACACTGGTGTTTCTTTTGCATCCCCTCCCCCCCCAAAAAAAAACAAAAATATATAACTGCATGTCACTATAGCAACATCCAAAACAGATCAAATTGTTACAATCACTATTTGGTAGAGCAAACTTTACCCCCAAAAGGAAAACTTAAATTAAAAAAACTTTAAAAAATTTGAAGACTTAATTTTTTGTCATAGGAATACATAACACCTACAGTATAAGTTAATAAATTTCAAGCTACTTTATAGAAATACAACACTAGCATGCACAATATTGTATCAATAGAGTAATGGAGGAATAATCATTTCACTGGAGAGACAATATCATAGGCAAGTGCATTTCTTTAAAAATAAAGAAAAGAAACCATTCAAGCTGCTTAAATATCAAGTCTCCCATTTCCTCTTCATTTTTAGCCCTCAGGTATGATTTTATCTTGCATTATTCTAAAAAGCAGCCAGAGCCAAAGCTGAAATTTTAAAAAAATATATAGGTTTTGTAATTCCAGTAAATCATTTCCAAATGCTACAAGGACACACAACACTGCTCACTGGACATGAAGATAAATTAAGGAAAGCCCCACCTACCTTCCCCCCTCAAATCTTTTCCCTTTCATGGTATTTACTTTAGAGCCCTACAATGGCAAAAGAACTGTAAAGCTTTCTTATATTAGTTCTTCTAGTAGGGTTCAGTTAATTGGGACTTTCACTCTAGCATAGGAAGGAGACCGTCTAAGGAAAGTCATGCTGGATAAACTGTGCAATGTTACAGAGTATCATCACCATTCAATCTTCACTGTCACCTGGATCTGTTAAAGATATTCATTTTGTAACTGTAAGCTCAATTTTGGTATTAGCAAAAGCAAGTGTCAGTTTTCCTCAATCATTACTGATACCTCTCCTTGCCTAAAGAAAACAAGTCTGGTGTCATGACCTATCTTGGGAATTCACAGTTACTGATCTTATAAAAAAGGCTAAACACACATGCAACAGATCATGTTTTCAGACAGGTTTATCCAGAATGGAGGACCTAAAGCTAAATGAAAACAAATTTGTGAAGATAGCAATGTGGTTTCCTTCAATTCTAAAACATGCACTGATTATACAAGAAATGAATCTGATTTCCATGTTTTTGTTAAAGAAAAAAAATATATATAGAAAAAGTTTTGGTCAAATAGGAATTTAGTATTTAATATCTGATAATGATTTTAGTTTGTTTTCCTGTAACAACTGATTGGGGGGGGGGAGTGTTTTCAGGGAGGAAAAACTGACACACTTACAAGGCTCCCAGAACCGGACAGAATGTTTATGAATAGAGCTCTTCCTTTTGGATTTTCCTACCAGCAAGCTTCTAGCACCTGAATTTTCACACACTGCACCACAAACTTTCTCAAAATGACCACCCAGCTTCTACAACCCACAGCTTTCCAACCCAACTGAGTGGCATCAGCATAAGGTACAGTGGGAAGACTCAAGTGAAGAGCGAAATGGCAGCCTAATCCCTGAGGAAGGAGCTGTGGCAGCTTACAAATCAGGATTTCTCTGAAAATATCAATGCAATAAATGACATACAGACCTGAATTTTCTCTATTTTTTTTTTGTGGTGTTTAACATTTCTATTAAAGTGATTAATAACTTTTATGGTGGACTTAAGAGGAAAGAAAGATAAAAATCCCACAGCCACCTGCCAAGCACCTATTAACCAATACCTACAGTAGCTTTGATGCTTCTCAGGCAAGCCTTTGGCCTAGGAGATAACCAACCTGGATATGGCTGAATAAGGATGTAAAGCCAAAATAACTAGCAAAGAAAAATACACAGTCAATGGCTTGATGTTACATATGGCTGTAATGTAGAAATACTGTAAACTGCAATTTAGTGTTAATACTGTCATCTAATCAGAGACTTCAGAAAACTAGCAAGGCCTAAAAACCATAAGGATAGATATACCTTATGTTCCAAGTCTGTCAGTTTGGGATTTAAACTATTCCATGTCTGGTAGAGTACACCCTGAAAAAAATGCACAGCTAAAACAGATGAGATAAAAGTACCCAAAACTTAAGACAAGAGCATATGTACATAAAAATCCTTACTGGAACCACAGAACTTACTGAATGAGGGCCATTCCACTGAAGTTTTCTTTTCATTTTAAAATCCTATTATCTAGCAATAAGTTAAATTAAAGACAGACAGCTCCACTTGCATTAATCTACAGAACAGTCCATATGCCGGAGTGAGGCTGCTATTCCAATACCAGCACAGCTAGCCTGACTTTCCACTAGTGGTATTTTGGCAAAAATGTCAAAGAGGCAATCAAAGACAGGACAGGTCGTGGGTTTCTCCCTAGGAAGGTCAACCCTCCCTTTCCCTCCCCCACCCGACCCCCAAACTCATGGGAAAAAAAGAAAGACTGCAGTAGTAGCATCAGCGTGCGCTGCCAGTCCACCTGAGGGGCCTTAATTGTTGCCTTCTCCACCATCGTCGTCTTGCTGATCGCTTGTCCAGAGCGTTAGGTTGTCACGAAGGAGCTGCATGATGAGAGTGGAGTCCTTGTAGGAGTCCTCATTGAGAGTGTCGAGCTCAGCAATGGCATCGTCGAAGGCGGTCTTGGCCAAGTGGCATGCTTGCTCTGGGGCATTCTGGATCTCATAGTAGAAAACGGAGTAGTTAAGAGCCAGGCCTAATCTAATGGGGTGAGTAGGCTGCATGTGCTCCTTGCTGATCTCATGGGCTTCGCTATAGGCCTTCTCAGATGATTCCACAACAGTCGCCCTTTTCTCTCCAGTGGCTACTTCAGCCAAGTAGCGGTAATAGTCCCCTTTCATCTTCAGGTAAAACACTTTGCTCTCATACTGGGTCTCACTGCAATTCTTGATCAGGTAGTTATCTAGCAGGCTCAGCACATCCTGACATACCGCTTCCAACTCCTTCTCTATTTTTTCACGATAAGCACGGACCATCTCTATTTTCTTCTCATTACCATCTGCAGAAGTCTTCTGCTCAATGCTACTGATGACCCTCCAGGAAGAACGACGTGCCCCAACTACATTCTTGTAAGCCACAGAAAGAAGATTTCTTTCTTCATTGGACAGTGGTTCATTCAGCTCTGTCACCTATTAAGAGGAAAAGAATAAAGAGTTGTTATGGTACAGATGATGTCAGTTGGGTTAATCATAACCATATATAGCTAAAACATAAACATCCATCAGATGATTAAAATGATTAATAGACACAGAAGTTATCAGGCTATGTGGGTGTATGGAAGGGAGATGGAGGTGGAAAGAGCAATAATAAAAAATTGCAAATGGGTCAATAGTGACTGAATCCCTGCTTCACACCTATAAAAGGACACATACTTATCGCATAGCTGTTCCATAAAGGAACTATCAATTCTAGCTTTTAGGTAACAAATCAAATTTTTATCTAAATTGCAAAAGACAGACAGCTCCACTTGCATTAATCTTTCACGTAACATTACATACACACCAATCCTAGGGAATTCTAATATAGGTGGCTTATATACCTCTTATATACCATTCTGCTCTCTTAAGAACAGAATAACAGCTTCCTTCTAATATTGCCTTGTCTGTAAACTTCTGGGTGAGAATATTTTGAGTACTGATTGAGAATATAGAGTCAACTTCAAGCAGACTTTTGAGAAAGAAGAAGGCTTTTCTGCTCTTGTGTTAAGATCATATGAATTATAAACCTCAGAAAATTAGTCAACTTAGGGAGCACATATTTGTTATAGTATTTGACTGAAGATTTTAGTAACTTAGGGAACACATATTTGTTATAGTATTTGACTGAATACAATTAGCAATACAAAATAGTGGAGAGATCAACAAAGTACTTTTGAACTGAACTGGCCAATAGGAATTAATGCTTCTTTCAATATGAGCATTTCTAAAGGGTCCTCATTATCTTAAAGACTAATTGCCATGAGGAAACTAAAGCAATAGCACACTGAGAATTCTGGTCAGGATGGCAGAATAAATGAATGCGGTGCTCACCTCCTCCCATGACCACATCAAAATTACAAACTATATTGTGGCAGTTAAGAATCCAGAGGGAGCCCTAGCCAGTTAGGTTCAGTGCATAGTGTCAGCCCATGGACTAAATGATCCTGTGTTTAAGGCTGGTCAAAGGCACATACTTCGGTTGTAGGCTCAATCTCTTCAGGACACATGTGGAAGGCAACCAATAGATGGGTCTCTTGCACATTGATGTTTCTCTGTTTCTTCCACTCTCTCTATAAAAAATATATAGGTAAATAAAATTAAAAAAGAATCCAGAGGGATATCTTGACTGCAGAGGTCTCCCTGAGGAGCAAGGGGTCCCAGCCCCATAATCTGCTGTTGTAAAAATCAGTAGGGGGATTCAGTTGGGGTGAGATGAAGAGCTATTGGAGTCCCAGATGTTTCTCTTAAAAGGTCTGGCATGAATTTACTCGCTAACACACTCCCTTGCTCTGAGCTCCAGTGCTGGGGCAGCAGCTCAAAAGCGCGAGGACATATGGAAAGGAACTGAATTGTCTGGTTTTAGGGTATGGGTTGGAGAAGCAGCTCTGGCCTGGACAAAATGCTGGCAGATGCCACTGTTTTTTTTTTTACGAGCCCTCCCAGGTGGGCATCAAATCTGTCTCCATCCAACTAGCTAATATCACTTGCTGGCCTCACCCTGTTGATTATTTGAAACCTCAATCCACTCAACTCATATACTAGCCCAAGCATCTTTCATAGATTGTTCCTACTGGACCTGGCTCAAGCTTTGGACTATTCTAAAATCTCTCAAAGGTTACCTGGCTGGAGTGGCTCAGTTGGTCGAACATCATTCTGTGCACCAAAGCGTTGCCAGTTCGATGCCCGGTCAGGGCACATGCCTGGGTTGCAGATTCAATCCCTGGTTGGGATATGTGCAGAAGGCAACCAATCAATGTTTCTCACATCAATGTATCTCTCTCTCTCTCTCTCTCTCTCTCTCTCTCTCTCTCTCTCTTTCCCTGGCCCCCACCCCTCCTCCTTCCTTGGGTGAGGATTTTAAAGAAAACCTTTCAAAGGTCTATAAACCTCAAACAAGCAGTAGTTGGCCTCAGGATGCCTTGTATCTCCTGCTGAGTGGTGCCTGGCTCTAGTGGCAGCATAGCCTAGCCTCTCTTCCAGGTACCTCCAAACTACCAACCACAAGTCATTCTGTAGCTCCTATCAGGTGGCTCTTGGCCAGGCATAGGCAGTAGCTGAATTTGGCCTATACCAGAGCCTCTTCCAGAACCAACATGGCTGGCTGGCTTCAGACCATACCAGAGAACACCTAATTAGCTCCACAAATGACACACCCAAAGGGTGAACTTGGCAGGCACCAGAGCCCTGCCAAAATGAAATCCACTCTATAGGGTCAGTTTTTATAAAACAGCTTATTTGCTATAGTCCTGGCCACTCCTCACAGCCAGTTAGCCTGAGGGTCAATCCCATCAACCTGCCAATTGCAATTAAGGCTCCACTACAATAGGATACATACACCCTACATAAGGGACACCCCTGGGGCACCCAGCTCAGGTACAATGGGAGACTGGATCTCACAGGACACTTACTACATAAGGTCACCCCACCAAGACAATGAGATGTAGCAGATCTACCTAATACTTTGAGAGAACAAAACGCCAGAAAAATAAACGAAATAGAGGCAAGCAATCTACCAGTTCAAAAAACTGGTTATAAGGATGCTCAAAGAACTTATGAGAATAGATAAACTCCATGAAAACTTACACAAAGAGATAGAAACCATTAAAAAAACCCGGTCAGAAATTAAAAAAAAAAAAATTAGAATGGTTTAAGGGGCCTATGGAACAACATCAAGAATAACAAAATCCACCCTAGCTGGTTTGGCTCAGTGGGTAGAGCATCGACCTGTGGACAACTGAGCGTCCTGGGCTCAATTCCGGTCAAGGGCACATGCCCAGGTTGTGGACTCAATCCACAGTGGGGGGCATGCAGGAGGCAACCTGTTGATGATTCTCTCTCATCACTAATGTTTCTCTCTCTCTCTCCTTTCCCCTTCTTCTCTGAAATCAATAAAAATATATTAAAAGAAAAAGTAACAAAACCCACATTAATCAGATACCAGGAATAGAGAGAGCAAGGGATTATAAACCTATTTGCAGAAATGACAGGAAATCTTCCCTAACCTGGTGAAGGAAATAGACATATAAGACCAGAAAGTACAGAGTCCCAAACAAGATGAACCCAAAGAAGCCCACACAAGACACATAATTAAAATACCAAAGGTCAAAGACAACAAGAAAATCTTACAAATACTTTAAGAAAAGCATAGTTACATGCAAGGGAGCTCCCATAAGATTGTCAGCTGATTTCTCAACAGAAACTTTGTAGACCAGACAGGATTGGCCAGAAATATTAAAAGTAATGGCAACCAAGGACCTACAACCAAGATTACTCTACCCAGCATGGCTATCATTTAGAATCAAAGGAGAGCTAAAGAGCTTCCAAGACAAGAAAAATCTGAAAGAGTTTATCACCATCAAAACAGTCTTAGAAGAAATGTTTTAGACTTCTTTAAGAAAAAAAAAAAAAGAGCCAAAACTAGTTTGGCTCAGTGGATAGAGCATGGGCCTGCAGACTGAAGGGTCCCAGGTTCGATTCTGATCAAGGGCATGTACCTTGGTTGCAGGCACATCCCCTGTCAGGGGCGTGCAGGAGGCAGCTGATCGATGTTTCTCTGTCATCGATGTTTCTAATTTCTCTATCTCTCTTCCTTCCTCTCTGTAAAAAATCAATAAAATATATTTTTAAAAAATAAAAAACAAACTGATGTATACTAAGACAATCACAACATCAAGAAACCCAGATCATTCACTACTTCCTAAGTTTTATAGCAGATTAAGCGGTTCCCTTGCTTGACCCTCTCATATGCTTGTGCTCCAGCTGTAACATTAATTGCAAAACACTTCATACTTCTGCCCCTGCCTAGACTATTTCCCAGTGTTCCTGTCTGGAAAATACTTACACAATTATCAAGAACCAAGTTTATACTAATGTCCCCTATGAAATCTTTCCCATCTCTCCTTCTACCCAGTTACAACTGGCTACTCTCTAGAGGCCTCACTGCTTCCTCTGTATCTCAACCACAGCATTTATATAATGACTGCAGAGGTTACAGATGTGATGGGTATGTGGATATAATCCAAAAAGATCTGTTAAACTATGGAGGAGAAGGGGGTTATTGAGATGTCAAGAGACTTTTTTTCTATGAATGAATCATTTACACTTTTATAAAGGGGGTGAGGTGGGAAGGGGAAGGGCTAAGCTTATTGAATCTTGTTTCATGATTTAAATAGTATCTCGCAGGCCCAGTTGGTGTGGCTCAGTGGTTGAGTGCTGACATATGAACCAGGAAGTCACAGTTTGATTCCTTGTCAGGGAACATGCCCAAGCTGCAGGCTTGATGATCCCCAGTAGGGGGCATGCAGGAGGCAGTCAATCAATGATTCTCATCATTGATGTTTTTATCCTTCCCTTCCTTTCACTGAAATAAACAAAAAACATATTTTTAAAATTTTAAAATAGTATCTCTCAAAAATAATTAAATCAAAATGTAAACCAAATCATTTTTATTAGTTTAATGCAATTCATTCTTTAAGTGAATTGATCATGTTTTGTTAATTTTCACAATATCCAGCAAGTAATGCACAAATATTTAATAAACTGATCAGTTTTATGTTAACCTCTTACTATGCATTACTAATTCTCCATTATAATGCTAGAGAACACCATGACCACCCCCAGACATGACTTAAGTGCTACCGACCACAGAGTGGGAGCCTGGGTTTGGTATACTGGACTTCAAAGCAGAAGGAAACCAGGACAGAGGTGCTTTCTGCTCCATGATCCCCCACCCCATCCCCTTGTAGAAACACCACTTCTCCTGAATAAGGAGGCTTATCATTTCACATCCAATTCTTTATATATTCTAGGCTTTGGAGATTCTATTCTTAGCCTCAGGTCATTGCTATTCCTGTTGATTTCTGATATATATATGTTCCAATATCCCAAAGACTGGGGTTTTCCCAGTCTCACCATTTACTAAGTAACATATCTTGGGAGCAAGATATGTCATCTTACTGGGCCTAGCCTGCTTATCTGTAAAACAGAGGCCTCTGCCTCTTTCATAAGGTTACTGTAAAGGTGTATCAAATGGAAGATATAAACTGCTCTTGACACAATCAAGTGCTATAGAGATGTGAGCAATGACTTTAGAGAATAACTTGAATAATTTTTCTTTATTTTAGTTCTCACCTAGGAAGACTCTAAATTTCTTAATCTCCAAACTTATCTTCCTATATCAAGATCTCTTTTCCATTTTATCCTGTGCTCTATTCTAAGCTGAAACTTCCTTATCTATCTTACACCACTTTCTTTCCATAAACTTTAGTATCATATATCTAGAAAAATTCCCCAGACTGGCTTTCAAACAAGCCAAGGCTTCTGAAGGCCTTGGGCCAATTTATCACAGGACTCTAGACTATATTTACTGAGCGTGCAGCTACAAAAGACTGACTAACTGTCTCTAGTGCAACCTGATAAATGTCTTCCATGCAAGGAGGAGCCAGAGGTCCTAAGACCATTGAGACAGAGTCCTGGCCTTTCCCCTAAATCGTGCTATCCTTATTTCAAGAGCTAGCAACTATTTAAAGCTCAAATTACCTCAGCAGTATGCTATATACCACTAGCTCTCACACTGAAAATAAGTTTGGTTGTAGAATCCAAAGGTAGCAATTTGTGTACATGTAAAATTTATCTAGTTGCCTCAGACAAACTGGAACATAGAGATTATGAAATAACAATATCACCTTTAGATACAGTAATTCAACCACATTTGGAACATACTCAGATGTTCTCTGCCAACTGAGAAACTAAATTAGAGGGGACAGCCTTTAACTCTAAAAAGTCTGTTCAAAGGAAAGCAAGGTTTCTCTAAAAACCTTGTCAGAATTTTGAAAAACCTTTAAGTTCAAAATGGCTTGTATGAGAATGACTTTTATATTAAAATAAAGATCACAACTATACTACTTTTAACTATCAAAAGATACTAATTTTTTAAAAGGACAAAAAAATCCCCAGTGTCCAAAAACTATTCGATTTGGGAAAACATGAGATATGCATCATTTGGGAAGGGAAGTAATGTTTTTCAAAACAGTCACTGAATTGTTTACAAGAATGCAGCACTTACAAATATGATCCCCCAAATTTACTGTCATGGGTGTTGGAAAATGTGGAAAGCTTATATGCTGCAGCATTGTATGTTCTGCTTAAAAACAAAATTGAGTTTCCTCTCTTCTCAAATCTTACAATAGTAGCTAAAGTTCAAATTTAGTGAACTGAAGATAAGGAGCTATGAGTAGCCTGGCCCATGTAGCTCAGTGGTTGAGCTGACCTACCAACCAGAAGAATCCAGTTCAAATCCCCATTAGGGCACATGCTCAGGTGAAGGCTCGGTCTCCAGTGTGCAGGGTGGAGTCGATCAATGATCCTCTCTCATCATTGATGTTTTTCTCTCCCTCTTCCTTCCCCTCTCCCTAACTCTCTAAAATCAATAAAAATCTTTTTTTTTCTTCAAAGAAAGAGCTATGAGTAAAAAGGCTAGAGAAATATGTTATTCTCACCAACAGTTTAAGATCTATAACTCCCCAAATCCCAGAAACTAAGGAATTAGATATTGGTTCATTAGTGTCAACTGTTCTTTCCTTAGAATTGAGGAGAGAACTCTTTTCTAAGATTAACAGCCCTTGAGATTATGGAAAGGGCCAAGAAGCCATGAAAAAGGTAAATGCAGTAACTACTACACATGGACACCCTACACTAAAAACAAAAGAAATAAGATGGCATGGTACAAGATGGGCATCAGTGTGTATGTAATGAACATGGTGTCTACTGTGTGGGCAGTGAAATAACCATGTAAATAAATGTGATTCTGTTCTGCTTGAATACAATTAACCATGTAGTCTGGAGATGACCTGTCTACTAAGTCATATCTGAGTAAAATACCTTAAACTTTCCTGTGTAGGAAAGAGTAAACAAGATAGGCCCAAGCAAGACTGCTATCTTTAGAAAGATCTACTTGCAAAACTGACCTTTGGCTGGCATCTGAGAACTTGGATTTTAGAAGAGTTCCCACAATTCCTAATAAGAATGGCTCACTGTCCCTAAACTGTGCAAATAATGTGATTTACTTTAAACACCTGTTTTCCTTCTAGGAGTCTCAAATTTTGCAGAGAATGCTAAGTGACCAGCCCCAATACAACTGTTGGGCACCAAGTGAGTCTCAAGCGTTTCCTTGGGCTCAGCCTCTGTGGCTCAGGGGTTGAGCATCGACCTATGAACCAGGAGGTCATGGTTTGATTCCCAATCAGGGCACATACCCTCGTGCACCAAAGGGTCGTGGGTTCAATTCTTGATCAAAGGTATGTACCTGGGTTGAAGATTCGATCCACAGCCCCGCTTGGGGACTGTGTGGGAGGCAACCAATCAATGTGTCTCTCTCTTCTCTCTCTGAAAAATGGAAAAAATTCCCTAAGGTAAGGATTAACAACAACAAAATGTTTCCTCGTTATACATTTCAGACATATGTCCTTCCTGTGTGACTTTGAGAACCCTTGAAAGCTTGCGACTGCATTTTTTCCCTGTGCCAATCTAGCTTTGTATCTTTCCACTGCAATACACCATAGCCACCAGTGAGACTATGCTGGGTCCTAGCAAATCATTAAATCTAGGGGGATAGTCTTGGGGACCTCTAACACACAATCATTCTAGAAAACTTGATTAACATGTCCCATAAGGTCTCATTAGCAAGGAAAAGATACTTAAAAGCTACTCCTTAGCAGATAATTCATCAAGCATTCATTGAGCACCCTGCATGTGTGTCACACTGCACCACATTGTGCTAAAGATGCAAAATTCCCCGAGGAGGAAACACAAACTTATTCACGTTAGAATATCAGTCACAGAGGTATTCTTAAAGTAGCAAAAATATTCCTGGAAAGCTCAGGGAATATTTTAATTAGAGATAACAACTTCAGCTATGTTTTTAAAAACCAGAAGCAGCCACCCTGGATAAAAATTACAGAAGGGAAAAACATTCCAGGAAGAGGAACATTCGAGAAGAGTCATGAAACTTCCATGGCATATTCAGGGCCACACCCAAAGTCTGAGATGAGAGGAAAGCTGGCTGAGTACCTGAGTTTTTCTGACACCACCAAATCCTAAGATCTTTTCACAACTACCCTAAGTGGGACATTATATGTGATGCAGAAAAATGAAGTATTTTCCCCCAAGATCACACCATTAACACACAGCAACACCAGGACCCTCTACCTTCAAATCCTGCGCTCTTTTTTCCTCTTACAGACCCTACTTAGTGAAGGTCTCCCTGCCTATCTACACAAATTCTGTGAGAACTCAGCCTAAATTCACTTTCAGAAGTACTTAATGCTAAAGTTAAATTTATCTCCCTACAACTGTCATTCGCTAGACTTAATATTTTTCTCTCTTAAGGCCAAAATCAATTCTTTAATCAGGTAAAGAGAGTCGTCATGTCCCTGGATCTTCTCTACTTATTTTTTCTATTATTTGGATACAATTCCTCTCACCACCCTGACTCTTCCTCAAAATATGCTCATTTTTCAGTACCTTTCAGTTTGCTATTCAGAATACAGGAATTCAAACTTCAGCAAAGCTATTTTTCAGAATCCAACAAACACACTAATATTATAATTGCTAGCTTTATTACGGATCTTTTCTTTTGGGGGGGCAATTAAACAAGCTGGTATGTGAGAAAGTGCTGTATGAACTATGCTACAGTGTAGCAATTTTTTAAAAAAATAGCTCTATTGAGATATTATCTATTAAGCAGAAACTAGGGATACTAATGAATATCCTAGGACAGCCCCCTAAGAGAGCAAAGAATAATCTGGTCCAAACGTCAATAGTGCCAAGGAAGAAAAACCCTACTCTAAGCCATTAATATCCAGAACCAGGTCATATTTGCTCTTCCTCTTACTGCTCTCATGCTTTTCTGGCTACCTAAAAAAAAAAAAAAAAAATACCTCCAGAACTCATAATGGAAAATTTTCTACATATCCTTCAAATACTACACTTATTTCCTAAAGCCTTCTAAAAAATGCTCACATAGAACTAATTACTGCTTATTCTATGTATTAGTAACTTTTACCTTTCCCATACAGTCAAAATAAAAACTAGTTATACGTAATTATTTTTGATAATCTGTATACTAAATGTAGTTCTAAATAAGTATTATCATCAATAGAAATACATTTCATGCAAGTTTTAAAATTCAATTCATTACTATAGTTAGTTTCCTTCCTCAATAGATGAATTAAGTTCCAAAAATCTAAAGTTTACCTACAGGACCTTCAAATAAAATGGCAGTATACTCACCTAAATTAATGATATGATTACATTGGTCAGCTCCATACTTCTGAATTCAAACCTCAGCTAGTATGCATACTTACTATACATTATCTATACACACATTCCCTCAGTAGTATATTGACATCAAGGCAAAATGATTTTTTTAAATGCTTGGCAAGTACCCCAGATGGGTGGCTCAATTGGAAAGAGTGTCGTACAGATACCAAAAAAGGTTAGATTCCCAGTCAGGGCACATACCTAGGTTTTGGGTTCAATCCCCAAAAAGCAGCTGATGTTTCTCTCCTTACCTTCCCCCACTTCCTCTTCCTCTAAAATCAATAAACATATCCTCAGGTGAGGACTTACAAAAAAGAGAGAACTTTATTCTCTTTAAAAAATGCTTGGTGCCGAAACTGGTTTGGCTCAGTAGAGAGAGCATCTGCCTGCGGACTGAAAGGTCCCAGGTTTGATTCGGGTCAAGGGCATGTACCTTAGTTGCAGGCACATCCCCAGTAGGGGGCGTGCAGGAGGCAGCTGATCGATGTCTCTCTCATCCATGTTTCTAACTCTCTATCCCTCCCTTCCTCTCTGTAAAAAAATCAATAAAATATTTTTTTAAAAATTCATGGTAAGCAACAAAGCCAAACAAAAACAAAATGTTTATTCACATTGTCTTAACAAATCAATTGTGTTTTAGCCCATCCATCAGATTAGATTAAAAGCTAGAAAAGAATCTATCCTCACTGTCTTTTCAAACAAAAAAAAGGGAGGGAGGAGTATAACAAAGTCTCTCAAACTACCTATCTATTAACTTCCAATAAAATTAATTCTAACTGTAAAAAAAGAAAAAAGGCAGTAAACAGGAAAGAACATACTAATGTAATTACAGAACTCTTCTTTTAACTGATAGTAACCAACGGACACCCATCACCTTTCCTCTACCTATTAGTGATCCACCCAGCCTTTCAAACTAACCCTTCCTGAGAGTAAAAGCTGAAGGTAAGAAACACTTGAATG
Source organism: Lasiurus borealis (assembly GCA_004026805.1). Classification (NCBI taxonomy): domain Eukaryota; kingdom Metazoa; phylum Chordata; class Mammalia; order Chiroptera; family Vespertilionidae; genus Lasiurus; species Lasiurus borealis. The sequence goes on from PVJN01016511.1 coordinate 18,645, forward strand.
TCAACTTAAGGAAGCACTAATCTTAAAAATCATGGAAAAATTAAATTATCTGCCATCTGGATTAATGCTTCAAGCAAGAAACTATACTTTTCAGTTATCTAAATTTGAATGTAGAAATCCTGCTGGTAAATTTGAGCATTTGTGGCAAATAGGAGTAATTTCAGTTTGATAAAAAGCCATGTTCTAAGAAGGTAAATCCCAAATGGGCTGGAAGAATTAGGAAAGTATGTAGGTCAATGTATAGATACCAATAATGAACAACGAACCTGGTTATATGAAGGCATATTATACCAATTCACCTTTATTTTGTATATACTATATACTTTAACGTTTCTACTCTAGTTTTTTTTTTTTCCTTAAAATTGATTGGGGGGAGAGGGGGAGAGAGACATTGATCAGGTGCCTCCTGCACACACCCTTACCAGGGATTGAATCTGAAACCTGGACATGTGCCCTGACTGATGTACTAGATACTCCAACCAATGAGCCACATTACCCAAGGGCTCCATATTAGTTTTTTTTTTTTTTAAGGAAATCATTCTAACCACCAGAAAGCAGAAAAAGACTTGCCACAAATAAACTAGCAGTCAAGCTTTCCCCCATTTGAACCATTTATTTTTATTGACAGAAAGAGTGGTAAGGGAATCTTTGAATCATGTGTGTATAATACCTACTCCCAACAATTAACATTTTTCAAAACTTTTAAGATATCAAACCTAGTACTTATAAGATATCAAAATGCTTGTCTGTTGGTTACTATCAGTTAAAAGAAGAGTTCTGTAATTACATTTTAAAGATCCTTAAAAATTATTCTTAGGTATTCTTTCAGCAATTCTTTTGTGTCTCTGTCCTAAGATTTAAACTGTTTGGAAGCTTTAGCCACAAAGATATTCAGGGAAGTTTTTTTTTCTTCTGTTTTTAGTTCCTTTTTTTTTTTTAAACCTCACCTGAGGGTATTTTTCCCATTGATTTTTAGAGACAGTGGAAGGGAGAGGGAGAGACAGAAACACCAATGTAAGATACATACAGATTGGTTGCCTCGTGCATGCCCCTGACCAGGGCCAGGAGCCTATAACCAAGGTACCTGGTCCTTGTCTGGAATCGAACCTGGGACCCTTCATTCCACTTATAAAAATAGCCCTAGCCAGTTTGATTCAGTGGATAGAGTGTCTTGGGAATAGAGTGTCTTGGGGACTGAAGGTCATGTAAGTTTTATTTATAAATTTGGAAACAGCCTAAATGTTAAAAAATAACTAAATTATGACACACCCATAGGATTATTCAGCCACTGAAAATACTAATGACAGAAGAAAATATCCTTGAAATCTTAAGGAAAAAAGACAATGTACAAAAGCAAGCCTAAACCTATAAAAAAAATACATGATAGCAATATCTGTCCTTGGGGAATTATTATGGTGATACTTGTCTTTTCCCCCTCCCCAAAATTTCTAGCATCCTAAAAAGCCAGACACTTTAATCATCAAAATCAGGCTCTTAGAAAAATCACAGCATCCCAAAATTCAAGATATTCTAGAACATTCCTTCCCTGCTCACTTGCTTTGCTTGCCTCAGAATGCTCTTTATTACTGTTCCTCTTCTATCCTCTTAGTTCTCCTTGCTGTTCTGGATTGGGTCATTTTCAGCCTAGAAGAAAAAAATTCTAGTGTCTAAACTTTAAAGTTTTCATTTCTACTACACAGATGTGGTTAGAAAAGACCAGATGTAATTCATATGTGAAACAGGAGTATGATTTGGAAATAACCATCTCCATAGTGTACCCATACCAGGCAGGCCTAATGTAAAAGTGTACTGCAGGGAGTATGGGATCGTATGCCTAGCTACTTACTATTCATGCTGGACCTCCACTACAAACACATACTCATTCACTATTTCATGTTAAACTGCTACAAAGAGCATTATACTAAAATGAATGGTACTTTAGTGAAACAATTCAGTAAAAAAAAAAAATTAAGCTTATCTCTGTATCTTTAAAGTACTGGTACCATAGGCAACTTTGTTTCCTAGCTGAAAGGCTATTTAAATGATGCCTTAATTCCTTCTAGAAAGCTAAAGAAATTTCAATGATCTTCCAAAGCAAATCTGGTGGCAGAGGGCAATGGGGGCATAAAAGTCTTCCTCTTGTTACCTCTTAGCCTTCTCTCACTTGTCTATACCACTGCAGCTGCTCTTCACTCAGCTGCGGGGGAGGGTAGATACGAGATTCCTCTTGAGCTACTACTGTCATTACATATTCAGCTGCCCATTGCTGTCACTGTCATATTCCCAGCTCTGATACTGTTATAGTAACAGATTATTAAGGACACTATACCTAGGCCCTACTCATTCAGTCTGGCTTTAGACCTCTCCAAAAAATATGATATTCCAAAGAAAATAAGAACGAAGTGTTTATTTGGAAATGTTTTAATGTCATGTTAAAAATCAATGTATGTCATGATGTAAAATACATCGAAAATATAGTCAATATTGTAATAATATATATGGTGCCAGGTGGGTACTAGAACTGTTGGGGAAACACTCTGTTAAGTATATGACTCTCTAACCACTATGCTATATATGTAAAACTAATATAAAATATTAAATGTAAGCTGTAACTGAAAAATAAAAATAATTTTAAAATCTAGTAATAGGGAAAGGTGGGAGGAAAGTCAACCAATGAATTCATATGCGTATACGCATAACCCATAGACACAGACAATAGGGTGGTGAAGGCCTGGAGGAAAGGGGTGGTAGAGGGCAAAAAGGAAAAAAAGGGACATATGTAATACTTTCAATAAAGATTTATTTTTTAAAAAATTTTAAATCTATGTAAGAACTCATTTCTATTTACCTATTCACAACCTAACTAAAGCTTTGTGGCACATTAAGAGTATTCCACTCAAGGTAAAGAAAAATCTACCGCTATGGAGCACATCCTTCCTTACAAGTGAAATGCTTATGAAAATTCAGTTTAGACTTAAGCAGTTCTCTTATTTTTTTTTTTTTCCAAAGATATATTCATTGATTTTAGAAGGAGAAAGATAAAAACATGGATCGGCTGCCTAATGTACGCCCCCTACTGGGGATCAAGCCCAAATCCTGGGCATGTACCCTGACTGGAATAGAACTGGCAACCTTTTGGTGCATGGGATATTGTTCAACCATCTGAGCCACACCCGCTGGGCAGATCTTTTAAAAGGAAGGGAAGAAACTCATGGAAACGCTTTGTAAGATTTACAATTTTTATTGTTTCCCAAAACCATGGGACCAGACCAGTTATTTAACCATTTATCTTAAAGTTTTCTTTTGGGAATCTTTGTTGATTACTTTTCATGTAACTTAACTATTCAAATTCATAAATTAGTAACATTAAAATTTCAAGGATATCTCTACAAGTGCCAATGTAAAGTAAGATGATAAGCTGATACCTAAAGTAGAATTTGGGGAAGACAATAAAAAAATGATTATGAGAGGAAAGGCCATAAGGGAACTGGTACTGGTAGACTAGAAAGACAACAAATTTAGCCCCCCATAATTATAGTTTCAAATATCTGGTCAAACACTAAAAGAGAGTTTAAAAAATAAGACAAAAGATAGTAGTTTATATGTAATCCCCCTCCCCAAGGCCTCCCTTCTGCCCTTCCACCCTTGACAATTAAACATACAGTCTTTGCTTTTCTTTCACATCCCTCGAAATCCGGTAGCAATACAGAAAAATGCACTACCAAATAAAAGAGTTAGGGCTAGTTATATGGGGATGAGAATCATCCAGCTACTGTATTTAACATCTCATTTATGGGAATCCCATCAGTTAAGAATCCCACGTTTGAATGGCTCACCATTCTCAGTAATGCATAGGTTCATTAGGAGGCTGTTACCACTCAACAGGGAAATCAGCTTGGGGTGGAAAATAAAACAAAACAAAATTTCTATGATCTCCAAATAGTTAATAGTTTGCTCTGATTTCAGGTAAATTTTTCTTACTTATTTAAGTTTTTAAGCTCTAACTTTTTTAAAATCTATGTTGAAAAAGTTCAGGTGTTAGAAAACAAAGACAAAGGGGATACTAATTACCACCGGCTTTGCTGTTGTGAGCACTTCATTACTGACACATTCCTGAACCAGTCAGGTTTTGAAATCCAGCCAGCGAGACAACCAGACCATCATCACTTTTAAAGATATCATTTTCTCATTTTTTTTTTTAACTAGAGATGATGGTTATACAACATTGTGAATATACTAAATGCGACTGAATTGTATACTTGAAAAGTGGTTAATTTGTGCCTTGGCAAGACAGTTCAGTTAGAGCCCCCCCGCCCACCCCTGGTTTCCTTTCTCTAAAAAATCAATGAATAAAAAAATTTGAAAAGAAAATGGTTCGTTTGTTATGTAACTTTTACCTCAATAAAAGCAAGGTCGATGGGGGGGGGGGGAGAGACATATATAACATTTTAAACAATAAAGAATTAAAAAAAAAAAAGCCAAGGTCATTTTCTCCACTTTTCAAAAATAATTTAGTGTTTGGTGTAATAAATAAATAAGTATTAAGGGATGAAATCCTTCCCGGGGTCAGCAGTTAATCCAAAGGATTAATGAAGATGTACAGTTAGCAACATTGTCGATCTCAATATAATTTTTAAATAATTACAAAAAGCAGTTAACATTCATTTCAGTTATTGTGAAGGATAACACATAAAAAGCAAACTGTTATCTGTATTCTTTCCACTACCAAGAAGAGAACAATTGAAACCACATGACTTAGAATAATGGCTGGCAGAATTCCACCTCTGAGGAGTCCACAGAGGTGTCATTACTCCATTAGAGATAATGGCTATTGATCTAGCCTCCTGGAAGAGCTAACAGGAAAAAGAGCATTTCAGATAGCAAGAATTTTAAAGTATATCAATTCTACTAGGAAGACTTTTATAAAAATATAACTAAGGTAGCCTCTTGTCACCAATGCCCCACCCATACACAGGAGTTAAACTGCTTAACCCAGTGACTTAAAATTAGTAGCCCAGACCTTTTTCCCTACACCCACCCCAGGCAAATACCAGTAGCCTACTTAGAACATTAACTTCTCAGGCCATTAAAATCCAAAGGACAAGACAGTATTGTCTAATCAGTAGGAAACATCTAGGTGTTCATTGTCTTCTTAAATGTTAAGACTGCACATTTGTCTTAGAAGACTAAAATTTCCCTTTTTTCTCCTTTCCAAAAATACTGCATATTATTTCTAGCCTCGTTATCTACATACAACTACCACTCTGCACAGATCCCAATAGTGTTACTAGAATAATTTCATTAAGTGCAAATAAATCCCTTTAACGTGTGGGACTGAGTATTTTCTTTTTACCTTTCAGTACTTTCTAAATTCTCCATGAGATGACTTTTATAAGAAAAAAAAACAACAACAAAAAACAAAGTTTTATAAATAGTTTCTATTTTGAGCACATACTGCATTTATTTAATTCTTACAACTTTTTCAAGTAGCTATTGACCCATTTTACAGATGAGGAAAATGAAGTTCAAGGTAAACCCACTTCATCAGTCACAGTAAATAGGTTTGAAAAGAGGTCTGCTTTATTTGACCATGTTTTTCCTCCAACTCCATCAAAAAGCATAAATATAGCAAAAAGAAAACTTTTCCAATCCCAATCTAGTGTTTTGATAACAGAATATCCCCTAACATTTACTGATTGAGTAGGAAGTCATATTTTGTTAAGGTTTTTAAACCTGCTAAATTAATAACAGGCAATAAACCCAAGTATATAGCCCGTTCCTGCACTATAACTGTAAAATGTATTGTTTAAAATTTCTATCTTTATTTCATCACTGTCCCATTTTAATAGTGAGATGAATGTTTAAAAATACAAATTATTCACGCTTATGAGAAAACTAGAAATAGGAAAATGAATAGGCATATCTAGAGGTCACTGACCTGCTTGTTTAAGGGTAAATGAAATTATTTTTTGCACTAATCCTCATCTGCTGAAAGATGGTGCTCAATTCCACCTGGCTTATCGGCTAATTTCTGCATTACCTTGGACAAATGCCATTTGCATACTCCCTACCAGCCCTTAGGTGCATTGCAGCCTCTGTGTCATTGTGTGACATCACTGGGTTGCTTTGGATATAGGTGCGAGGTCACTTGCTTTTTGTGAAACTAGAAGTACGGAAAAATTAGAAAAGTCTAAATAACATGAACTTAATGTATTTCCAATATTTATAACTATTAAAAATGCAACTTTTGTCATTTGAGCTTTAAAATGTTTTAGGATAGCCACTGTGGCAACATATTAATTCATTGGTCCTCCTACTTACAGAACCAATTGTCTTGATTAATGAAATAAAATTTTGTTCATGTAGCTGACTTAAATATAAAGACATCAGCTTATCTTTTGTGAATTCATAGTTATTCAGTAATCTGTAATACCTATACTGCTTCCTTAAAAAGATTTAACATGCAAGCTACACACCTAAATCCATTTCACACTAAAGATGCATTTTTAAAATTTTTGTTACATAAGGCATAGAAAGTTAAATATTAAGATAGTGTAAGACCTATATCATCAATTGGATTAATTTTCCGTGTTTCATTTAGTAATGCTCAATACCTTCCTCCTCCTCTAATATCAAACTCGTTGACAGCCCATTTGATAAACGTAGTGTTACTGACAAAATGGTGCAATACGGGCAGGAATCTGCGGACAATTAGAGATCAGCATTCCCTTTTCATCAGCCTAAAGATGTGCTAGCCTGCTTGTGTGTGTGTGTGTTTTTTAAAGCCTTAGATGTATCTAACAAAACAAATTTAAAAACACTTTTCCCCCCATTTAAAATGACTCCTCCCAGCCTCCACCCAGTCTAGGCTCTCTGCAATATGACAAATGCAGAATCTTCTGGAATGACTCGGTATACTGCCTCCCACCATCGCTTTGTTTGCAATAACAGGTTAGAGAGAATATTTTTTTCCAACCTAATAGGAATTTCAACAGATGTGTGCCGTATTTAAAAAAAAACAAACAAACAGCGTGTCACAAATCGAACCAGTCAGATAAATTCATAACCTTTATTGTAAAGACAATACCTACCGTTTTCCATACAAGAACATGAGGGGAAAAAAATGGCAATGACATGTCGAGAACAATCAATGAAAACGCTAGCAAGACAAACACGTTCCCCACCTTCCTAAAAAAAGCACGAGGACTTGGCTTGGGGAAATGGGGAGAAAGATCCTTTTGTTTTAGGAAAAACAGGGGGAAGGTTTCGATTCTGCACCACCGAGCCCCGGTTTGCAGGGAAGCCTACGTGTTCCTTAGGGAGGTGGTTCTACGGGATCTGTCGGGAGAGGCAGCGGGAAGGTTGGGAGGGGGCTGGGGGGAGGGGGGAGATGTTAGGAAACCCGGAGACAGGCTGTGTGCAGGCGAGAGGCGCCGCCCAGACACCAGGGAGAGAAAGAGGAACCGCATCCATGCGGTCCCCCGCCCCCACGCCAGGGCTGGGAGGGAGGAGGAGGGGAAGCGGGGCACAAAGGATGCGCAAGACCCCGGTTCAGCCCTCCAGCGGCCCTGGAGGCGCGGGGGGCAGAGAGCCCGCTCCGGAGGTCAGCCCCGCACACCCCCGCCCCGGCCCGAGCCCAGGGAGGGTGTGGAAGGCAGCGCCGTGGGCCCCGGGGGACGCTCGGGGAGAAGAGGCCGCCTCACCACACCCGGGTCTCCATGCGCTATCGGGACCCTCCCCTGTCCGCTCAGACAGAGAGAAGTCCCTGCAGTCGCCACAGGCGACTGGTCCTCGGCTCATCCGCGCGCCTGCGACGGGGTTGGGGCGGTGCGGGGGGAGGGGAGGAGGAACTCACGTTCTTCATGGCCGCGGCCATGTCGTCGTAGCGCTCCGCCTGCTCGGCCAGCCGGGCTTTCTGCACCAGTTGCTCGCGATCCACCATCTTCGCGGGCTGGGTCGGGCCGGGCGAGAAAACCGGGAAGGCCTGAGGGCTCGGAAGGCAGCTGCGGCGCGGCTGGAGCCGTGTGCCGGAGGGACCGACCACGCAGCGGGTGGCTGAGGGGATGAAGGCGGCGCGAAGGATGCAGCTCGGGTTGCAACCGCGGGAACGGGCGTGAGCCGGCTGCGACTGCAGTGCGTGCCGCGGACGGACAACCCCCTGCGGGCACGCCCACGCCGCGTGACGCACAGGGCCCGCCCACCCGCGCACCCCGCCAGGCTCCGCCCCAGCTTCTGCTTCTCGGGCTTCCCCCTATCCCAAATCAGACCGCCGCCTCTTTCAGAGCTGTCCCTTCTTTCCACTCTGCCTCTCCACACTCGCGGTTCTTCGCTACACCCCAGTTCCAGCGTCCCAGCTCCTCCAGATGCCTCCCTTTCTTCTCCCCCAGGCCCCCGCCCTGCCAGGCCCCTGGCGCCTGGGCCCCTGGGAGTTGTAGTTCATCCACCAACGAGGTGATACATTGGAAAGATCAAGGACAAAGGGGCGGTCAACACTACATCTCCCAGTGGTCATAGCGCGCAACCGCAGGGAGAGAGGATGGGTTGTCATTCCGCGGCCGCAGGGGATCCCTGGTGGGGTTGAAGCTGCTTCGGCCCAAACTAGTGCTGATTCACGGCCCCGCCCCATATTCTCCAGGAAATTAAGAAGATAAAGGGCCGGGGCCTCAGCCCTGGACCCGGTCTTCCAGGTAAAGTAGCAGACCGGCAGTAGGGGAGCAGGTGGAAGGGGGGTGGGGCGGGGAAGAGGGGAGGCTCGCCTACTGTACATCCAAACTGTCAAGGTAATGCCCTCTCCCGGGGTAGGTGAATTAAGGAGCTAAACTGTTACCCTCCTTCACAAGGTTCCAGTTCCCCCCCTCACCTTGAGGGTTTTGGATCTGATGTGGTGAAAACATGAAGGGATAAATACTGGCCAGGCATATACTGGTTAACGTATAGAAAGGATGCAGCTGTCTGCCGGCTGACCCCTGGGGCGCCCTTCTTCCTCTGCAGGATGGAGAGTTAAAGATTCTGTTACTAAGAGCCTCCTGTCTGCTTATCACTGGGTTGTGTCTGGAGTTAACCAGTCCCCTCCACCTAGGGCAGTGGTCGGCATGCCGCTCTGTTGACTAATGAGTTTGCCGACCACTGATCTAGAGCATACACACTGAGGTCAAGCTGACAAATTCTTGCTCATGTGCTTCCCTTTTTGGACATTCCATGTAGCTCATATTATACCCCGTAGTTTTGACTGCACATTTGATCTACTTAATTTTATTCAGCAGGTATTGAGCACTTACTGTGTTCCAGCAACTGTTCTAAGCAATGAAGTACAGCAGTGGACAAAGCAACCTCAAAACCCTACCCAAGAAAATAGGCAGGATATAAATACGGGAGGGCAAAAATATATTTATAGTTGTAGAAATAAATAATAATACAAGAATAAACTCTGGCTCATGTACTCAAACTGTAAACCTACATTTGCCCACCCCTGTATGCAGAATATGTTAGAAAATGGTAAGGAGTAAAAATATAAAGTAAGGGATGTTAAGTGTGTATGAGAACTTAGAATGAAGGAGTGTCTCTGGGGGAATGTTCCAGGCTTTATGCTAGATACTAGGGGGAGAGGGCATGGAAAGCTGCCATCAGGAATTTAGAATGTGTTGTGTGTGTGTGTTTAAATTGATTTCAGAAAGAGCGGAAGGAAGAGAGGGAGAAACATCCTTGCAACAGAGAAACATTGATTGGTTGCCTCCTGCACGGGATCAAATCCTAAACCAGGGCATATGGGAATTGAACTGGCAATCCTTTGGTGCATGGGAAAATGCTCAGCCAACTGAGACATACCAGCCAGGGCCTAACTTTTTAAAATTATTACTAGAGGCCCAGTGCATGAAAATTCATGGACTGAATGGGGGGATTCCTCAGCCCAGCCTGCCCCCTCTCACAGTCCAGGAACCCTCAGGGGCAGGAAGCAACCCAGTGATCAGGAGAAGTCAATGCTCCACCACACCTCTGCTGCTGGGACTGCCAGCAGTGAAAGCCTTGGCTGGCCCTGGTTACCTGAGCCAAGGAGCGTCCCTGGGCGATGGGGAAGCCGCCATCTGAGGCTTGCCTGTGCCTTGGGCCGGCCCTGGGTAGCTGGGGGGGCTGAAAGTACTAGGGGACTCTGGAGGCAGGCACACAGAGTAGCCGGGCCCACCTGGGGGCATGCCTGGCCTTGCCGAATGCCTGCCACCCAACGAAGCTGAGGGGACTGGGTGCTGCCATGTTTTGGCTGTGGGCGCTACCATCTTTGAGGGCAGGACAGTCAATTAGCATATTCCCTCCTTATTGTCTGTGGGTGCTGCCATCTTTGAGGGTGGGGCAGCTATTAGTATATTCCTTTCTTATTGGCTGTGGGTACTATTATCTTTGAGGGTGGGGCAGTCATTAGCATATTCCCTCCTTATTGGCTGAGGGTGCCACCATCTTTGAGGGTGAGGCAGCAATTAGCATATTCCTTATTGGCTGTAGGCGCTGCCATCTTTGCCATGGTGTGAGGGTCAATTAGCATATTTCTTCTTTATTAGATAGGATTTTGCCCTCACCCCTACAAAGAATTATTTGGGGCTGGATAGGAATAAATTCTGAAAAGCTTCTCCAGGAAGGTTGGTAACATTTCCAATTCAGCTCTTAAAGGACACACAAGATTTGAGAGCAGGCAGAGGGAACAGACAAAAAAAACCTCAGAGGCAGGTTCCTCCCTTACATATATATTGGTAGACAAAGAATCCAGTTTTTGTTGCCTAAAGTGATGGGTAGTTGGGCTAGGGATGGAGTCAGGAGCCAAAATGTGGAGAGCCCTGAATGGCAGGCAAAGGAATGAAATCTTTAATCTGAAACAAATAGAAAACCTGTGAGAGATTTTAACAAGGGCAGAAAATGAGATTTGTATTTTGTCTTCTTCATCATTACCTCCTTGGTTCTTAGCACAGTGCCTGGTACATAGTAAAGATATAGAACATATTAAAGAAAGGAATGAATGTGGACTGAGGAGAAAATCTAGAATGGCTCTCTTCTCCCCCTCCTCCAACACAGAATTCAGCCCCTCTTCCCTTAATACACCACCTAGCAAAATGCAATCCTGCTGGTGAATGAACCCACCCACTTCCTTCTGTCTCTTATAAAACTGTTCGCCAAGTCATTCCTCTTCCTTTCTCTTCCTGCCTACAGGCCAGACCTGAACTCTTCTGGCCTGGGCACCACAGGTCCGTGGGAATGAGCCCTTTCAGCCAACCCTGGTTGTCTATATGTGGATTAAATGTGTCAGTGCTAAGTCTTGGGAACTTCCTGACACATTTCAGGCTGCTTCCCCTACCTCTTCACCTCAGTTCCTTCCCCTACCAGTCCAATGTGCCTTAAAAAAAACACACACAAAAAAAAAAACTGAAGCCAAATGTTTGGGAAAAGTCAAGCAGATGCAAAGAAAGAATGTTCCAAAACCAAACAGTAATGACATCTTCAATCTCCACATCAAGGCTCCCCTCCAATGGTGCAGGGGAGAGCTGGCCCTGCCCTCCTTCCCCTTTAGATTTCTTTCTTTCTTTCTTTCTTTCTTTCTTTCTTTCTTTCTTTCTTTCTTTCTTTCTTTCTTCCTCTCTCTTTCTTTCTTTTTTAAAATATATTTTATTGATTTTTAACAGAGAGGAAAGGAGAGGGATAGAGAGTTAGAAACATTGATGAGAGAGAAACATAGATTAGCTGCCTCTGGCACATCCCCTGATGGGGATGTGCCCACAACCAAGGTACATGCCCTTGACCAGAATTAAACCTGGGACCCCTCAGTCCTCAGGCTAATGCTCTATTCACTGAACCAAACCAGTCAGGCTCTTTCTTTCTTTTCTTTCTTTCTTTTTTTTTTTTAAGACACTAGGCTTAAAGCTGCAGCAGACCAGAAGCCCTTGGCTTTTTAGAGGACTGCTTCAGAGGCATGGTAACATTATATTAATATTAATGATATAATGTCTTAATGGCTTAATATTCTGGCTTCCTCCTACACTGCCTGGTACTACAGTAAGAAACCTGAAGCAGGGGTTTGGAAAACTAGCATTCTAGCTTCTGTATGGTCCCCAACTCAATGTACAAGGTCTGTCCATTCTCTGGGTCTCAATTTACCCTCCTCTGAAGTGAGAAATTAAACTAAATGAGAACTAAGTGCTCCACCCAGCTGTGATGAATCATAATTCTAGATTCAGCATGTTCCTCTTCTGAAATAGAAAACGATTGGTATTCTTTAGCTGTGGAAACAAGGGGTGATGGTCAAATCCCAAGGACTGAGAGGCTCAGAATCATCCTTGTTCTTTTTTTCTTTTGTGGGTTTTTTGTTTGTTAATCCTCACTGGAGGATATTTTTTCCCCCATGATTTTTAGAGAGAGTGGAAGGCAGAGGGAGAGACACATAGAATGGTTGCCTCCCGCATACACCCCAACCCAAGCCTCCCCCCACCATCAAACCTGCAACCAAATTATGAGTTACTTATGAGTTATGTGCCCTTGACCAGAATCAAACCCATGCCCCTTAGTCTGAGGGCCAACGGTCTAACCACTGAGCAAACTGCTACAGCAGAATCATCCTTGTTTTTTAGGCAAGAAAGTTGAGACACAGATTCTGTGTGACCAGTCACAAGTGACTGATAGAGCCTGAAATCAAAACCAGGCAGATCTTCTGGACTCCCTGTAGCCAGGCTACCTGTTCCTACCCAGGCTACGTGCTTAGGAAAGGAAGGGCTCTGCCCTCTGGTGGTGGGCACAAGGGCACTTGGCAGGCACTCTGTATGACTAACTGCCACCCCATCTCCAGTGTTGGAGGACATGACCTTTAGAAGCATCCTCTCTGGCTAAGTAGCCTAGTCAGAGACATTAGTGTTTCTGTGCAGCCATAAACCACTGCAGCCCTATCCCCTGGCTCCTGGCTTCCTCCTGTGGCTGGAAATCTCCCTAATTGTTGTAGAGGCGGCGGCAGCAGCCCAGCTTCAGAAGCAACTGGGCAGTGCTCCCTGCCTTGTCTTCTGGGTACATTTCCCTCTCACTGCCCTAGCAGGCTGATCTGCAGTAGGGGCAGAACATAAGACAGTTTCCGAGGCAAAGGACAACAGGGAAATCTCAGTGGGCTGCCTCTCTTCCTGAGGATACTGGGGCAATAGAGAATGCCTTTGCTGGGAGGCAGGATCCACAAGGGAAGTCTTGACTTTGCTATTAATCTTGCTGGGTGACCTTGAACAAGTCACTTTAACTTTTGGGCCTCAGATTGTACATCAATAAGATAAAAGAATTGGATGGATGTTTTTAAAGTCCTAGCCTCTAACAACAGCCATTTTAATTTTTAAATATGTTTTTATTGATTTTTGAGAAAGAGGAAGGGAGAAGGATAGAGAGAGAAACATTGATTGGCTGCCTCTGGCATACCCCTACTGGGGTTTGAGCCCATAATTTGGGCATGTTCCCTGGCCAGAATAGAAACAGCAACCTCTTGATTCATAGGCTGACACTCAATTCCGGAGCCATATCAGCTGGGCAACAATAGTCTTTAAACTGTCCTGCCTCAATGTTTTCCCAGCATCCCCAGTAAAAGGTCTGAAAGATTTTTCCACATGAACATCTGATCTTCTTCCCTTACCTTGGCTTCGCTGTGTGATGCCTCTCCCAAAGGCCCTGCTTCTTAGTCTGAAATTTCAGGCCTTTCCTGCCTACCTCTCAGCCACATCTCACACAAGGCACTTGACACATTTTTGGAGCACACAGTGCCATCTTCCAACCCTGAGCCTTTTCAAAAGCTATTCCTTCTGCTGAGAATTCCATCTACCCCTATCCCCCATTCAACTCCTATCTCCTCAGATTTCAGCCTCGGATGCTATTAGTTGAACTGATGGCTCCTCCTTGGTTCCCCTTGCCCCCAGCTTCATGCTCAGTACTTCCAGCCTAAAGCCTAGACCTCCTTATTGTACAAGTCTGTCTTCCCCTTGGGTCTTACAAACAATTCCTCAAAGACCCATCAGAGTCACTTCTGAGCTCTCTGCTTCAAGAAAGGATCGACTTAGTGATGGTCTTAGCTTTGAGAAAGACTTGAAAGGTTTTGCCCCAAAGAAGTGGCCATTGCCAAGTTGTAGCAAAAATTCAGGAAGGCGGAACTATAGATGGTCCCAGGAACAAAAAGGGCCACACCAGAAAGGATGATCTTGGAGAGGATTCAGACAGTGGATTTTGAAAAAGAACTTGTTGACATAGGGCTGATGACCCACAGATTCCCTATTCTGAGTACCTGGGGCTGGCCACCCCTCCCCAATCAACTCCCGTAAATCTAGGGCCTGATTCTTTGATCCCCTAAAACTGATAGGGCTGGAGAGATTTAAAAGGCTATTATACCTTTATATTTCATTTTATTTTTTTAAATATTTTTTTATTGATTGTTTACAGAGAGGAAGGGAGAGGGTTAGAGAATTAGAAGCACTGATGGGAAATCAGCTGCCTCCTGCACACCCTCTACTGGGGATGTGCCTGCAACCAAGGTACATACCCTTGACCGGAATGGAACCTGGGACCCTTTAGTCCACAAGCTGACACTCTATCCACTGAGCCAAACCAGCTAAGGCAATATATCTTTACATTTTAAGTCTTATCTTTCCCTATAAAGAGCCAACTTCAAAATTTAGCACACCAAAGGAATGTCTCTCACCATAAAAAAAAAAAAAAAAGAGTACTATCTCAAACAAAGAGATGAACTGTCCCCATTCTTAGAGACCAGCATTGGAGGGCAGAGGAGCCTAGACTAGAATCTTCATTCCAAACTCAGCTGTGTGATCTTGAGCCAAGTGCTTCACCAATCTGGACCTCAGGTTCCCCACTGAATCTTTTTCTTTTTAAAATATATTTTTATTGATTTCAGAGAGGAAAGGAGAAGGAGAGATAGAAACATCAATGATGAGAGAGAATCATTCATCAACTGCCTCCTGCATGCCCCCTACTGGGGATTGAGCCTGCAACCCGAACATGTACCTTTGACTAGAATTGAACTCAGGAACCTCCAGTCCATAGGCCAACAATATCCTCTAAACCAAAACAGCTAGGGCTTCCCCAATGAATCTTAAAGGCAAATCACCATGCTGTCTGAAATCAGACCGTGACATGGATTCATTTCTTGACTTGGTAGTGGGGTCTGAAGCAAGTGTTTGATGCTTAGAACTTCGACAGAGGGCAAATGACTCATGGGAATCCCATAGTGATGGGGATGGTGGTAGCCTGCCAGTCACATGGAGTGAAGCAGTTGCTTTTTGTTTTTAGAGGACTCCAAGCTGCAGAGAGCCCACCAGCTTTATTTAGCTCATTACAAGAAAGCAATTTCTCGCCAAGACCAGTCTGGCTCAGCGGATAGAGCGTTGGCCTGCTGACTGAAGGGTCCCGGGTTTGATTCTGGTCAAGGGCATGTACCTTGGTTGTGGGCGTGTCCCCAGTGGGGGGCGTACAGGAGGCGGCTGATTGATGTCTCTTTCTCATCAATGTTTCTGGCTCTCTATTCTTATCCCTTCCTCTGTAAAAAATCAATAAAATATATTTTTTTTAAAAAAGCAATTTCTCCATCAGCTGGAACTGTCTAGTGGTGTCATAAGCTGAGTTTGGAGAGGTTAGGGTAGATAACAGGTCAGGGACCAGCAGAAAAACAGCCTAGAGACCAACCAATCAAAGATGATGCTGAGCAGTAGTTCTCATCCTGGCTGTGTGTCACATTCCCCCAATACCTGGGGGAAGCCTGTTTAAAATACAGTGTCCTGGGTCCAATATAAGAGGTCAGAATCTCCAGCAATGAGGTCTGGGAACCTGTATGTTTTCAAAGCTCTCTGGGAGATTCTTCCAGCACAGTAGCCTTCCAGGATAACCTCAAAAGTCGCTGGCAAACTCTGAAGGAGGCCAGGGTGGTTGCCTGATGAGAAAGTGGAGGCCATGCTGGTTGCCTTTTGAGATCTGGATGGAAGAGGTGAGGGAACTAGCATTTTCTTGTGTTGGGTGTTCTGCTGAGTTAGCCCACCACTAATGCTTCCAAAGTGCAAATCGCACTTGGTCATATAATAGGAATTCTGATGCCGACACAGCAGGCAGACAAGAGCCCAGGCTGTATCAGTAGACAGGAGGTAGGCACAGCCATTCAGCACCAAATCCTTGCTCTTAGCCTGGGGACAGGCAGGAGCAAAAGGCACGCCCTCCATGCCAAGGTAGCAGAGCCAGCTAGATCTCCTCCTAGTCTCCCTGGAGTTTGGTGTTGGTAATTGGAAGGGACAACAGGACACTTACTCCTCCAGTAGAGAAATCCCTTTTGTAGCACCCCTTCTCCTGGGTGGCAGCCCTGGCTAGCATACCTCCAACCACAGGCTATTACTATTTCCTGAGGTCTTTCTCCAGCAATGGGACAGCTTTCACATTCCTAGACCCATTTGCCCATTGTTCCTCATTTTGCCTTCTGGTGTTACAAGAAAAAGGAAAACCCTTCTCCCCACCATTCTTTCACATTTGAGGTTAGAAAATACAAAGCTCTTTGTCTCCACATTGGACACTTTCCCCAGGAACAGAGAGTGGGTTTGAGCATGTTCTTTTCTCTATCCATAATGCCTGGTGAGAATGGAGAAATGGCCAAAGAGATGGATGACTAGGACATGCATTACTGAGCTCTACACACGCACATATGCACATGCACACACACACACACACACACTTGAAAACAGTGTGCCCAGGGGATCATACAAGGCTAAGAACACTTCATGACAAGTGAAGGTTTGGTTGCAAACCTCAGGACAGCCATCCCCATCCTAGGCTGGGCCAGGTACCTACATCAAGGCTGCCTCAGGTCTTATAAGCAATGCTTTGTCCTCCTCCTACTCCTAAGTCCTCACCTCAGTTCTAACACTCAAATAGCAAGAAAAGGCCAGTAAGTGAGGGGGAAAAATAGGAGAGAAATGTGTTTGCCCCATGTCCTCATGGACAGTAGAGAAGCCACACTTCAGATGAGGATTCAAGGCACAGAAAAGTTAAGTAACCTGTCCAGGTCACACAGCTAGGAAGCAGAAGGGCTGGGTCATAAAGGAGGCTCATGTGTCTCCGGTGCCTCATCTCACTATCCAGAAGTACCACCTCAGTGGAGAGAATTTCTTGTTGTTGTTGTTGCCCCCTTTTCTGAGCCAGTAAAGGCAGGCCTGACTCCCTACCCACAGCTGGGTTTATTTCTAACCTCTCCTGTGGGAGGATACAGATAAAGCTGGGGCGAGGGGGATAAAGGGAGGGAGGGAGTGACCTGTTCACTCATGGAAGTGGGCAGGAGTGTGCTCTATAGGGGGATGAGTCAAAGACAAGGCCTTTCTGGAGTAGGAGGGACAGCAGTTTCCAGGTGTATTGCCCAAGGCTGTGGCTGTCCATGCTGGGTTTAGGGGCCTGCTACAGAAAACAGAACACAATGACTTGCTGCATAACATTAAATAAATTATTTCTCTTCTCTGGATCTCTGTCCCTGCTTTGCAAAATTAGGAACAAATGACCCATCAGCTCAAAACAAGCTATTTTGGGTTAATACTAAAACTTTTGCATGTTCTTGTTTTCGTTAAAATGATCAGAACTCCAGTTATCCTGTGTAGATCAGGATATCTCACAATGCTATCATAGGGGTTTCCTGGACATCTTTGACATCACAGGTATTTCCTGGGCTCTAGAGGTAGGGAAAGGGAGGATAAATAAAAGAGTACTGGGAAGCACCAAGTTTGGAATCACAAAATGGATCAGATACTGCCCTTAAGATTTTAGTCAGGCCCTGACTGGTTTGGCTTAGTGGATGGAGCGTCGGCCTTTGGACTCAAGGGTCCCAGGTTCGATTTCAGTCAAGGGCATGTACCTTGGTTGTGGGCACATCCCCAGTAGGGAGTGTGCGGGAGGCAGCTGGTAGATGTTTCTCTCTCATTGATGTTTCTAACTCTCTATCCCTCTCCCTTCCTCTCTGTAAAAAAATCAATAAAAAATAAAATTTAAAAAAAATATTTTAGTCAGGAGTGATTTTGGTGTTTGTGTGTGTGTGTGTTTTAAATATTTTTTACTGATTTCAGAGAGGAAGGGAGAGAAAGAGATAGAAACATCAATGATGAGAGAGAATCATTAATCAGCTGCCTACTGTATGCCCCGCACTGGGGATTGAGCTCACAACCTGGGCATGTGCGTGCCCTTGACCAGAATCGAACCCGGGACCCTTCAGTACTTGCTATATTCACTGACCTGAACCAGCTAGGGCAATCAGGAGCAATTTTAAGCAAGGAAGAGATGAGGTCAGATTTATTTTAGAATAGTCTCTCGGGCAGCTGGGGAATTGGATGGGAGACCAGAGGAAATTGGGGGGGTCGCTGTAATAGCTCCTCTGAGAGGTGGAGAGGGTTAGATTCGAGCAGCAGTGGTGGCTGTGGGAGGAAGGAGATGATCAGCATGGTTCCTAGGCAAGTGGGTGGACTGGGAAGATCCCATTCTCGTAGACAGAGCAGGTTTAAGGAAAAGATCACAGGTTCTGTTTGGGAAGTAATTTAAATGAGTGTAAAAGGATATATCGGTTAGATGCCCAGGTTGGGTCTGGACATAGAATTGTTAGTTCTCAGTGGGAGTAGACTCTGGGGCCTGAGAAGAATATAAATGCACAGGAGGTAAAGTGGCCGCTGAAGATGGGCTCAGAAGGAGACCCAGAGGGAGTATCAGGAAAACCATGTGACTTAGGGATCACAGAAGAATGTGGCCATCCAGCCCTCATGGTGCCTTATGCCTCCAGAAAACTCATGTAAGGACAGAAAAGAAGGCCATTTCACAAGTTAGGGCATTTCTATTGACCTTGGAAAGTGCAATTTTGGTAGAGCCCAACTACAGTGGTTCAGAATGGCAGAATTAGGATTTGGAGGTAACTGTTTCATTGGTCATTTAATGGTCAAATGAAGGAGGGAGAAGTTGTCATTACTGGTGACTAAGGACAGAGGGAGGGTTTCACTTGTCTGAGACTAGGAGTTGTTCAAATGCTCAGGGGAAAGTGTTGAGAAAGACTGGAAGGATGGGGGAGGTAGAAAGGACAGGTGGATGAATTGAGGTGGGGTTGGGATTTAGGAGCCCTGGAGGAAGATTCTGCTAGGATGGAAGGCAGGTGGGATGGACTTCTGAGTGAGAAGAAGGGAGGTTCCTGGGAACCTCTTTCCCTGAGAAGACGCTTAAGTCATCTGCTGAGTCATGGGAAGAGGAGGGGAGGAGGTTATAAGCCCATGAAGGTTTCAGGGAGCCTCTGGGGAGGGTGGGGGAATGAGCTGGGGAAAGGCTGACCATTTGAAGGTCAGCTGGATCTGGAGGCCACATGCAAGGGATCCTATCTGCTCTGCCCGGTGGTTTTCTCCATACTGTGGGCCAGGAGCTAAGTAGGTCGAGGTCAGACCACCCAGAGCAGGCAGGGATATAGGGAGCCCAGTATATCAAAGGAGTGAGTGCCAGGATTGGCCAAGGACAAGGTAAGGTGGGGAAAATAAAATCCAGGGAGCAGGGGAGTGGGAATGCCAAAGGATCAGGAGAGTGAGGTGTCATAATTCTGGGAGGCTACCCAAGACCCATGGAAAATTCTGGGCAGTGGACTGGGCTAGGGCTGAGGCCCAGGTTTAAGGAGGTTCCCCTGAGAGGCTTTGGTGGGAGATGCTATGTTTTATGGATGCTGAAGACCCCCAGGATGAGGCAGGGCCTGAAGAAGGAGGCAAACTGCAGAAGGCGCCAAAGATCTCAGGAATACCACCCAGGAATGCCACAGGCTGTATAGGCAAAGGGACAGTTCACAGAACTACAAGGCCTGAGTCTTAGGGAAAGGAGTTTGCCCAAGGTATGTGGAAGGATTAGTGTGCCCAGCCAGCAGGACAGCTAGTGGCTTGGACCTTTGCATCTTTTGGTTCTTCCTGGCACAGAGGCCCTGCCACCCTCTCATCATGCTCCCCTGTCTCTAATCTCTGGGACAACACTTCCACCTCCGTAAGATGAGGACAATTAGAGCTTCATAGTGAGGGAAGACATGGCTAAGGGCTTGAACAAACTGGAGCATGACAATGGTATTCCCCTGCTTTATAAGTTTTTCATCCATTGGGTCTTATAGGTGACTGAGAAGAGGCTGCAGGCGGAGTGGGGCATCTGTGATTCCTGAGGGATTGTAAGTCTTGGGTTACTTCTGGAGCAGGGGAAGGAGATTACTCTTGGCCCAGGAAAAGGCTCTGGGGTAGACCAAAAAAAAAAACAGAGATGAGAAAAGGGTAATGACAGAGACACAGTGGCAGAGATAAAGACCCAGTAGAGGATCCGACAAAGGGAAATCAGGAAGACGAACTGCCTGAGACAGAGATGAGGAGACAGAGCAAGCTGGCCAGATGCCCATGGCTCATCCTAGAAGCTGCCGGGCTAGACCCAATCAGTACAAGATGGATGTGCTCTGGGAAGGCAGAGGCCGCCAAGCCAGTCAGCTGGACCATCTCTTCCACCTACACAACCTCCTGCAGAAAGCCCAGCCAGGTGACCCTGTTTGCCCAAAGCAGACTAAGCAATGTCCCCTGAGGGCTTCCTCAGGAGCAGCAAGAGGTCGGAGAAACGGGCTGCTTTGTAGGCATGGCCTCCTGCTCTGCCTCTCATTAGCTGTGAAGTTTGGCAGCCACTGAGCTCCCTGCATCTTCATTCCCACCTGCCAAATGAGAACCATCACCCAATCCTCAGTGATTCTGACATTTTCACCTGCTCCATAGAGACAGGAACCTGGACAGCCTGAGGGCATTAAGGATGTCTTTAAGGTCCAACAAGAACGTGGAGGTTCCCAGCCTCTATTCCCAGGACCCTTTGGGGAGTTCCAAAGATCTGGCCAAGCAGATTGGGCTGCGGGTGATGAGTCATGAGAGTAGATTGTGACTCCAGCTCCCCAGGCTGCACAATTGATAAAGATCCCACCAATTAAGAGTTCCTAGCCACTTCCCCTCATACTCTGAAACCCGAAGCTGGTTGTCAAGCCCTGTCCCAACAAAGAAAGGATGTTTTATTTCTCTGTCCTAACTGTTCAAAGGATCTGCCCCAGATGGCAGCCCTACCCAACTGGGCTAGAAGATACTCTCCTGATCACCAAGGCCACCTGCACACTGATTCAATCCCGCCTCTCCACCACTCATTTGCCCTTTCATTCATTCAAATGTGGAGTGCCTACAAGGTGCATACAATCTGGTAGGGGAGATAAGCAAGATGTGATGAGAGGACAAGCCTGGAATGCTGGGAGAGGACATAGAGGAGATCCACCTCCCTATCCTGGTCTATCCAATCCATGGTCTTCAACACCAGTTCAGTTTAAATGTTCCCTCTCCCAGAACTTCTACAAGGAGTGACTTCTTCTGCCTCTAAACCTCACACATTGGGATCTTATACAAGAGCTTGTACAATATATGCATTATATCCCTATAGCTTGTCTCCTCTTTGGAGCAGAGCCCAGACCTCATTCATCTTTGCATCCTACCAAACCTACCACAATAGGAGGACATCAGAGTTCAGTGAATACATATTAGTTCTAGGTCTTTGAATTTCAAGGGAATTTAATATTATACATATATCTTTAAGCCTCTGTCTTTTCAGTTGTAAAGTGGGGATAATAATCTTCACTTCCCAGTATGGCCAGATGGAGCAAATGAGATACTGCATGTGAAGTTCCCTGGCAAGCTGGAGGCTGTACAACTCTGCACAGCCGTGGGCTGTTGCTAATAATATAGCAATCTCGAGGTTGGAGCTGGACACAGAGAGGCAGAGAGCAGGCGCCCCTCTGTCTGCAATTTCTCCTCCTGCCTGACAGTGGTGGAGAGGCTCTCTGAGTCTGAAACAGCCCAAATGTGGGCAGCTAGACTGCAGTGGGAAGAGAAGCCTACGGGAGCCCAAATCTCCAAGTTCCAAGTTTGCCTCCAGCTCAGGATAGGTGACCTTGGGCAGGTCAATCCCTTCTCTGAGCATCAGTTTCTCCATCCACCAAGTAGAAATAATATCTGGCTGACTGGCAGCAGAGATGAGGTGAGGCCCTGGTGAGAGTTGGAATACATAGGATCTCTCTCTCTCTCTCTCTCTTTCTCTCTCTCTCTCTCTCTCTCTCTCTCTCTCTCTCTCTCACACACACACACACACACACACACATTAACATCCAAATACTATGCAGTCAAAGAGTTCTACACCAACCCCTCTGCAGATATCACCCCTTCCCTTCCACACCCTACTTCCTGAAAGGGTCAGGAAGTAGTCCATTTCCATCGGAGATGGCATAATTTCTGGCCCAGAGTGGTGCTCAAATATTTATTAAATAAGAGAATAAATGAACACATATATATGGGGCCACTGCAAGTCCCCTGAAACATTAGAGCCCCCTTTGGACAGATAAAAAATTCATCTTCTGTTCACTGTCTCTGCTGTTTCCACCAAGTCCAAACCAACATCATCTCTCCCTGCATTGTTGCAGTTATCTCCAAACTGGTTTCTCTGCTTCCAACTTATTCTCCTACTAGTATCTACCTCTTCTCCACAGGATTTCCAGAGTGATCTTTTTAAAATTCAGATCTTATTATGTCTCTCCCTCTTGTTTAAAACCCTCTGGTTAGCTTTCTGGTTCATCAGGAATAATGACAGTAATCTTTTTTATTTTTCCTCAGCGGAGAATATGCTTTTTATTGACTTGAGAAAGAGAGAGAGAAAGAAAGAGAGAGAAGAGAAACATTGATTGAACCTGGACTCATGGGCACCCTGACCAGGAATGGAACCTACCACCTTTTGGTGCATGGGAGGATACTCCAACCAACTGAGCCACCTGGCCAGGACAACCTACCTCTGACTTAGCATGCTGTTCTTTCCCATCCCAACTCTCATCTGGCTTTGATATAACCATTGGTCTGTCTTCTGCTAGACTATAAATTCTAGAGGAGCAGAGACCTGGTTTGCCCTGATTGGCTTTTTCACCCCTCTGGTGCAGAAAGGGGCTCAAATACTTGCTGAGTAGCTGAGTGTGCTGAAAGGAAGAAAGATTGAAGGTAGTCTTTGAGAGTAAAATAAACTCCAATTGACCAAGACACATCAGGAGCAAGGGTGGGTGGGTGGTGTGTGTAGAGAAAGGGACGGTGCCAAAGGGAAGGTGGGGTGGGAGGGGGGTGGGCAAGGCACCAGATCCTGACTATGAATTTGAGAAGCAAACCACTGGGATCCAGAGACCACCACCCTCCCTGCCTTTGCTATATCTCAAAGGCCCTCAGGGCCAAGTCTGGAGACCACAGGTGCCACATTCTCCGTGTGACCCCGCATCCCCTTGCCTCCACTGAGGTACCTCTAAACAGCTGGTTGTTACACTCTCAGTCTTAGAATGTCCGCACCTTTCTAATTGCACTTTTAGTGCAAAATGGCCTTACAACAGGCCTCTCTCTAGGTTAATCTCTGAAAGCAAGGGAAAAGATCCCAGCCCGACCCAACTGGGGAGGCCAAACGCTCTTTTTCAG
>PVJN01016512.1:0-42207 GCA_004026805.1 Lasiurus borealis
CATTTTGTGGTGGCCATCTTGTGTCCACATGGGGACAGTCATCTTGTGTGTTGGAGTGTGATGGTCAATCTGCATATTACTCTTTTATTAGATAGGATAGAGGCCTGGTCCATGTGTGGGGGCCAGCTGGTTTGCCCTGAAGGGTGTCCCAGATCAGGGTGGGTGGGTGGGTGTTCCCTTCGGGCATGGGGTGGCCTGGGCAAGGGGCCTGTGGTGGTTTGAAGGCCAGCCATAGCCCCTGGCAACACAAGCAGAGGCTCTGGTATCTGGGATTTATTTATCTTCTATAATTGAAATTTTGTAGCCTTAAGCAGAGGCTTAAAGTGTGTGGAAAGCTTGGCTTCCTCCAGTGCCAGGGGCAACCCAAGCCTCTCTCCTGCTCTCTATGTGGCCAAAGCCATCTTGGTTGGGTTAATTTGCATACTCTCATTGACGTGGGCATGGCTTGTAGATGTAGCGGAGGTATGGTCATTTTACATATTACTCTTTTATTAGACAGGATATTCACACAAGACTGCCCTTAAAATGTCACTTAATAGTTGAGTTAAGAAAGTTATATTCCATACCAAAGAAAGTAGCAGTGTTAGCATTTAGAATAATTCTAATGGATTGTTACTCCACATTTGTCATTGCTGTATAAGTTAATATCTTCTGAAGGCAGAAATTGGAGAATTTTTTTTTAATGATTTTTAGCTCTGACACCAGGAAAAAACAAAACAGATTTCTATCTCTCTAAGGAAGAATATAGAAAAACCCCATTCAGAAAACTTCAGCCCCTGTATCTCTTTTCTGACATTCCTGTAATGCTAAGGCTCTTATATGCCTAAGAAATATACAGAACTGTTTAATTATAGTGGTACCATTATTGCAAAGTTTGATGATTGATTAAAGTTGCTCTCTTTTAGAGATTTGGAATTCTATTGCTCTGGGCAGAGAACCCAATGTAATAAAACCATATGGTACTATGCTTCCAAGACATCATCCTGTTTTAGTCATCTCAACACATGATAATTCCTTTTCAAACTCCATTTTCCATATTTGAAAAGAAGTTACAAGAAGCTTGTAGCCAATCCCAGGTCTCAAAAATTTTGTAGAATGTCAACGCAAATTCAACTTGAGTTTAGCAATTTTAAGTCCAAATAATATCCTATTCCTATATCTGATATCTAGTAACCCACCTCACTAAATGATTAACATTAAATTATATAATTAACAGGTCCGATGGGCATTGTTCCCTGGCTGCATCTACCACTGAACTTTGTTTTATATAAAATGTTTTTTTTAAAATCACTTCTTGTAAATTATTTTCAATCTAATATACCCTATTGAAAGTTTCTCAGAAGACCACTTTACATTTTTTTTGTGAGTTCTAACTTCTATATAGTGGTATCTGAACACACCTTTAGAAGAGTCACGTTTTGGGGGTTCATTTTTGTGGGATGTTATTCTTTATAGAATCTAATAACCAATTAGGAGGCTTGAAAGTGAAACAGTGGTATAGCAAGGTGGCCAATGACCTGGGCTCTTAGTGTTAGACTTAGAATCTTGGTTCCACCAACTAATAGCAGAGTGACTTTGGCCAATTTTACTTGACTTTTCTGAGCCTCAATTTCTTCAAGTGCAAAATAGGAATCAATATAGTGCCTTATTCTTAGGTTTGACCTGGAGAATCAGTGGAATTAATATGTGGAATGTGATTATAAATGACAATAGATTTTATCTGTTACACTGGATAATGAGGACCAGAGAAACCAGGTTTTACTTCCAAAATAAAATTAAACAAGATTACAGAGAAATGTGACTTCTAATACTTCATGTAATTTTTCAAAATTGTAATATAAAGCATGTTGTGTGGGGTAAAGTATGTAATTTTGAAAGGGCTGTTTAAATTAAGATATTTGGCTATCTGTATTGTCACTTTAAATGTAAGTGATCCTCTTTATAAGTTAAAATTGTCATCTACAAAAAGAACAATTTGTTTTTATAGATTTTGATAAATGTAAGTTGAGTTCCTGATCTTTTAGTACCATTATTCAGTCTCTCTCTCTCCCTCTCCTCTCTCCCCCCTCCCCCCCTCTCTCTGCCTAACTTGCTGGAATTACCTATGGATAGTTCCATCAAAATTCTTTGAAATATAAATTGTGTGATTTTGGCTATCCTCAAACATCTACTCAGGAGTTATGTGGTTTTCAATTTGATAATTTTAACAAGTCCAAGTGATTACTTTTTTAACAAACTGTCATGAGTTTAAAATGAAACAATAATTATATATGTGATTATATCTTTAGTAGTATATCTCTTTAAAGAAATATATAGATAGAGGATGGGACAAAATTAGGTTTACAGTTGTGGTACTTGAAACAGTTTATTCTTATATTATTACTTATTGAATTATTTTTCATATGGACAACTGTAAACTTGCCTTTGCCTCACCCTGTATATTAAGACAAGCAGTATACTAATAGTTTAGAACAGAACTGGCAAACTTAAAAGTAAAGGGACAGGTAATAAGTTTTGGGTTTGTGGATCATACAGTTCCTGTGGCAATTACACAACTTTGGAAATAGCAATTGGCAATATGGTGTGGCTGTGTTCCAATAAGATGTAATTTACAAAATTGGTGGCTACTATAATGTGCTGACCCCTCCTTAGAACATTCAAAGACTACTTATAGCCAACAGCAGAAAATAAAGAACATGATTTTAGGCTACTTTGGTTTGTGAAATAGAGTGAGATATCTTAGAGAAATATCCTTCAAGTGGAAGATTCCCAGGGACATTTGTGGCAGGCTCACAGGGACATAGTGTCAAAGTTGATAGACTGGCCCTGGATGGTTGCTTGGTGATTAAAGCGTTGGTGGGGGTTAAATAAGTAGATGTACTGGGCAACTTTACACACAGTACAATACCATCCTATTATTGCCATCACCTCTACTCCTCAATCCCAAGTGTCCTAGAGCTTGGGAGATTTCCAGAATAGTGATTCTAAGTTGCCTGCTACTCCTGACTATTATTTGCCTTGGAAATACTCCCACTTTAGTAGTGTAAATACGACTGAGTAGTTTAATTTTCATTGCTTTAAAAAAATTTCCTTTTGACAGTTCAAATATTTGGTAATTGGCTTATTTAATGTAGAAATCAAATTACACTGAGTGGCCAGATTGTTATGATCTCTGAACGCATAATAATCTGACCATTCAGTGTGTGTGTGAATGGTCACACACACACACACACACACACACACATGTTTTAGAGGCCTAAAGTGCATAAGTGGGGTCTGGCCAGGGGGAGGGGACATAAGTGGTTGGCCAGACTGCCTGCTAGTTGAACTCCTGGTTGAGGGGACAATTTGCATATTAGCCTTTTATTATATAGAATATATATTGAGTGGCCTGATTATTATGCATTCAGAGATCATAATAATCTGGCCATTCGGTTAAAGGCATGCTGCTCTTGAGAGGGATCAAACAAGTTGTTGTAATTGTCAGTACTTTCTTATTTGATTAATGTTTAACAAATTTATTTTAATAAAATTGTTTTTTACAGGCCCTGAGAAGTCTTTCTCGCTTTGACTGGAGATCACAACATACAAAAGCTGCCCTAAAACGTGAACAAGGATTTGGATTTAGTTTTGGTATATAGGTTTTGTTCTGTCTTTTTACTTTGAAATTATTATGTATATGCAGCTCTCTATATATGTATTTGTCTGAAATATGTTTATTAAAAAAATCTTAGTAATGTCTATCAGTGCACAGTATCAATCACCATCCACCCATTCCTGCTGGCCTTGTTTTTTCTTTAGCATAATTACCCTACCCATAGATCTGTTAGCAGCATACATATTTTCCTGCTCTTCTTTCTAAAAATGTAGCACAAAATAATGGTTAGAGTGTTGTCCCCTGCACCAATGGGTGGCAGGTTCAATTCTGGGTCAAAGCACATGCCCAGGTTGCAGATTTGATCACCTGTTGGGGGCGGGGGGACAGGGGAAGGAAGGGCAGGGGAGGGAGAGATGCAAGAGGCAATCTATCAATGTCTCACATGTGTATGTTCCTCTCCCTCTATAAAATCAATTTTTGAAATGTTTACTAAATAAATAAATAAAATGAGATCCCGGGCAAAACGTTTAAAATAAAAATCTCTATCATAGGCATAAAGATCACTATTTTAGGCATCCTTTGCCTCCTAAAGTACTGCTTGTTTCAAATTATTTTCTTTCTCTCATTAAAAGACCCGTTTTCTCAGTTCACTTGATCTCAGGGAATATTTGTAAAAGCTAGAAATGTTACCTATCTCCTTCGGCATAGATTTCTTTATATTGCACAGTGAAATCTTGATTAGTTAGAAAGTTCACTTGTAATCTTTTGACTTTCTGCTTAATCCAGGGTTAAAAATCTTCATTATATGCATAAATTTCAACGTACTGATTCCATAGGGCCTTTTACCTCAAGTCATTCTATTTTAATGTTTTCTAAATAACCTTCCCTTAGAGTTCACTGAACAGCAGAAAGAATTTCAAGCTACTGCTCGTAAATTTGCCAGGGAGGAAATAATCCCAGCTGCTGCAGAATATGATAGAACTGGCGAGGTAGGTATCTCTGTGTTTGTTTCTATGTGTTAGGTAGAATTCTGCATCTCCCAGGCATGGCAGAATGGCTTAATGTAGTAGGTATCATGTAGGGTCCAGTGGCACAGCCTCCCTGTTCACCTGATCTGAGCACTACAGGTGGCCTTCCACCCTCTGTTGTAGCTGAGCCTTGGTTGCTATTGGCATGTCAGTGGGAAAGATTTACCCCTAGGCTGATGGGCTGCAAGGACTGGTTGTGACCTCCATGGAGAATCAGCTGTGTAGGACCCCATCCTTCAGAGCAGGACTTATTTCAGCGGGTGCCCACTGAGGCCATCCCTTGAATGTGTCAATTATGGAGGTAGTTGCTGGTGCTTTGATGTGGTCTGAAGCTGTCCACAAGACATGCTGGCTCTGGGCTTCCCAGAAAGTGTAGGCTAAGGCCAGCCACCTCCACCCCCACTCCATGAGCTATAGAGTGATTTGTGAATGGCTGCTACTCATGCTGGGCTTGGAGTGGCCCACGTGAGGCCAAGCTGCGAACCAGGCCTGATCCAAGGCCAGCTGCCACTAATGCCCATTCTTAGGCCACCTAGTAAAAGGAATAGGGCTTGCAGAGGGCAGATGCAGTTTGTTTGAGAGATTTTAGGAAAGTTGGAACTGAAACCAGCCACTTGTACTGAAAAGCAACTGTAAACAGCTGGGGTGGGCCAGAAAATAGGATGCAGTGAAATCTTGGAGTATCACCAGTGTGGGGTTGAACTGTGATAGCCAGGTTAATGGAGACTCAGATACAGCACCTCCCTCTCAGCGCTGTGGGGGAAGGGCTCAAAAAAGGAACAATAGACTCTGTCAGCACTTTTATTTGGGAGAAAGCTGCCCCTCCAGCTTTTGCCCTGGTGTAAGACAATTCAGTTCCTCCCTGTGTGTCCCTGGTGCCTTTTGAGATGCTACCCAGGTGCTGGAGCTTAGAGTGAGTGAGTCTGTGTGCTGGCCCTTTAAAAGGTACTAATTGGGACTCCAGCAACCCTCCATCTCCCTCAGTACAATTCCTGCTGGTTTTTACAACAAGAAGTTATGGGGACTTCTCTTCCAGGCACTGGAACCCTGGACTGGGTAGCCTGGTGTGGAGCTGGGACCTCTTCACTCTTCTGGAGGCCACTTCATAGCTGAGATACCCCTTCCAATTTTTTATCTGCCACGTGTGGATGTGAAACGAGCCCATTTTCTATCTCTGCCTCTCCTACCAATCTTGGTCTGGCTTCTTAAAATCCCAAGTAGTGGGACTCCATTCTGCTAAATTGCAGGTGGTCTGAATTATGGTTTTCTGTAGTTAAGCTGGAATGTTGATGTGATTGTAGGAGGATGCAAATACCACATTTACCTGCTCTGCCATGTTGACCAGAAGACTATGCATTTTAAGGAGAGAAAAATCTTTTACATTTTTTACAAGACTATATAATCAAATGATCTAGATTCTTAAATGTACATAGCTATTTTCTTTCATCCTTTTCCTTTTATTTTAGTATCCTGTTCCCCTCATTAAAAGAGCCTGGGAACTTGGTTTAATGAATACACACATTCCAGAAAGTTGTGGTAAGCTTTCTTCACATTTTTAAGTTCTAGAATGTATATAGGCAAGAAAAATTGTGAAACTCTACTCAGTCATTTGTTTAAATACTTATTACCATTAGATACTGGCTTTCTACCTTTGTCTTCCTGATCAGATTTCAGTACTGCTTGCTTCTAGAAGCCTTGTACTCAACACTTGAGAGGCATTATTCCTTCTTTATAATAGGTTCCAATCTTAACTTGATCCTAATGTTGGTAAATTTTTCTTCCAGAATTGGTCAATTTGTTGCATTTTAATTCTATTTTTGAGTTTACATTTTATTAAGAGGTTTTTGTTGTTTTTTTTCTGTGAGGTTTTCATTCCATAAATGTAAAGGATCAATGTTTCAGCAGAGTGGAATCAAGTTTTCATAGAAGTTGAAACATGAAGACAAGTCTAGATTACAAATAGCAAGAGAATTTTTTTTTTTTTGCAATTTTTAAAACTTACTTTAGAGAACTATAATTTGTTATTGTGCTAGCCTGAGCACATTCTTAGTTTAGATTAGAGATATTACTAGAGGCCCAATGCACGAAATTCGTGCAAGGGACTCAGCCCTCGAAGCCCAGGCTTTGTCCAGAAGGTCGTTCTGCTGTCCAGTCTAATTAGCATATTACGCTTTTATTATTATAGATATTTGCACGTATGCTTTTAAAACTATTAGATGAACTATTTTAATTATTTCTGATTAGGTCCTATTGGAAGTAATTAAAATAATTCACCTTTATTTTAGCTGAGAAGTACTACAAATTATAATGGGCTTTTAAAATATTTTGATACTGTAGGAGGTCTTGGACTTGGAACTTTTGATTCCTGTTTAATTACTGAAGAATTGGCTTATGGATGTACAGGAGTTCAGACTGCTATTGAAGCAAATTCTTTGGGGGTAAGTTACTTAGAAAATTAATTGTGTAACTGAGCTGTTGTTAATGAGACAGTGCTACTAGGTTGAGTGAGTTGGTAGAGAACAGTTTTTTCTTCAGAGGTACACAACATTCTGCATGGAAGCCTGTATTTCTGATTCCAAAAACTTATCAATCTGACCTTGTCTCCAGTACTTGGAGTTCTAACTATTCCTGTGGGGAAACTATACACTTTGGCTGCTGCTTCAGTGGCAAATCTTAGGTAAGGGCAAGGCCAAAATCCAGCATTCAGGAGAAGGATCTTGATGGCTTGCTGCCACTGCTTGCAATGCTGCCCCTCCAGTGAGCAATTTAGTGAGCAATTTTTAGGAGGCCTGATTATATATATCATGTTATTTATCCTAAATTGAATTATTTATTATATATCAAGTCCTATATAACTTAATTTTATAAGAATACTTAGATTAACAAAGTTATTTTCTCATTTTGGCTTTCCAACTCAGAGGCAGAATAAAGGCCAGTTCTTTTTTACTTACCTGTCGGGAGAAAATAGTTCTTTATTTTAATTTGTAGTATTTCTGAATTTACATACCCAATAAAAATATCTTATTTCTTTAATGTCACTTTTCTTTGATAGCAAATGCCTGTTATTATTGCTGGAAATGATCAACAACAAAAGAAGTATTTGGGGAGGATGACTGAAGAGCCATTGATGTGTGTGAGTATGTACAGCTGCTGCTATTTGTCACTTTTAAAGAAGGAAACAGGGTGCTGTTTCTCCTTTTCAATCTATATACTTTGGGCTATAGCACATTAAGACAGAAATTACCAACATATTTAGGTACAATGATATTTCTGGGATGCCAAGAAAGTGTCATAATAATTACTCTTGGTTATTTCTAGGTGGAAGATACCTACTTATGATAATACTAGAGGCCTATTGCATGATATTCATGCAAAAATAGGCCTTCCTTCCCCTATCTGTCTTATTGCATTAATAAGTGACCATTATGCCCGAAGGACTGGAGCCAGCATGTTCCTGCTCCCAGCCCACATGGGAGCCAGCGAGTCCTCGTTCTGTCCGAAGCACTGCTCCTATAGTTCCCTCCACTGTCCCCTTTCTCCCCTTTCCCCCCATTCCCCTCAAAGCAGGAGTCCTACCTCTCCCGGCCAGCCGGCTGTTCTACTCCTGCATATACAAATTAACCTCCATCTTTGTTGGGTTAATTTGCATGTTTCTCTTTTATTAGGTAAGATCTTAAGTGTCAGAAAAGTATCATAATAATCCTCTAGCTTATTTCCACTAGAGAAATATGTGCTCAATGGAGTTCATGAACTGACTGGCTATGTCACAAGTTCAGATTGAATGTATGACAGTAGTGTTTGAACTAGTAGTCTTTTGAACTGATAAGAAATTAATGTGAATGAAAGATAAAATTATTTGTTGAATGAATAAATTGGGAAGAATATTTATAGATTAGCTAGAGGCCTGGTGCATGAATTTGTGCACCAGTGGGATCTCTCAGCCTAGCTTGAGGGATCCAGCTGAAACTAGCTCTCTGACATCCCTGAGGTGTTCCAGATTGCAAGAGGGTGCAGGCCAGGCCAAAGGACCCCACTGGTGCATGTTCAGGGCCAGGGAGGGATGCGAGAGGGCTCCAGGGCATGTCCGGCCCAATTGACCAGACCCCAGCAGCAAGCTAACCTACCAGTTGGAGTGTCTGCCCCCTGGTAGTCAGTGCTCATCATAGCAAACAGTTGAGCAGCCTTAGCATATCATTAGCATATTACGCTTTGATTGATTGAATAGACTACCAGACAAGCAGACACTTAGCATATTAGGCTTTTATTAAATAGGATTCCCTGAGAGCTCAACAAATGTTTAAATTGGATATTTTTAAAAAGCTATTTTTATACATCTATACACACATATACTAAAGTTCTATTCTAAAAGTGTTCTAACTTAAGGATTTTTACTTCTTTTTTTATTAGTCAAGTTTAGTCTAGGTTATGATATAATACTGAAATATATAGTAAATTGTTGCTAGACTTGAGCTAATTGTGAAAATTAATCTGAAAGAGTAGAAGATAATATTTGAAAATAAATGTTTTTTATTAAGGCACCTATATTTTGGACAAACTGCTTACTGTAGACATTATGCATATTCCCTAGTTAATTGCTAATTTTTTTGAACAAATAAGAGTTTATTCAAAGGCTACTTCTTATTATTATCTAAGAATTGTGTGAAATATCTAGAGTCTTATTTCTGTAATATATAAAATATTAGAAAATGGTTAAAAGTCATAGAATATAGATGTTTAGGAGAATCTGTCTTATTGCACTGATAAGAATATTTATTATCTTATTAAATATAAGTATTTCTAGAATATTAGAATCTTTTAAAGCAGTTCAAGTGTATAAAACATTTTTTTGCAGTTTTGTTAGATATTTAATACCTTCAGTATATGTAAAAATGCCTTCACTATAGTTCCTAAGCTACTCTAACTTCTGAATTAATAAGTATTTAATGTATATTTTATACCTTCTAGTGTATTATAGTAATAGCTCTACTAAAACTATGAAACTAAGGGTAAAACAAAAATAGTAATTTATAATTATGCTCATTATATACTACTATTTTATTATATTATTTTTCAACTTTGATTAACTTATATTGAGATTCAGTTAATTGTTTAATTTTCCATAAATATTTATAAAATTATACTACATATAATGTGTTTTATTTAAACTTTTAAAAAATATTTTTATGTATATAAAAGTCTAAGTAACCATTATGCCCAAAGGACTGGAACAACTGGTCCACCAGTCACTATGAAGCACACTGACCACCAGAGGGTAGATGCACAATGCAGGAACTGCTCCCTGGTGGTGAGTGTGCTCCCACAGCTAACCTCCCACAGTCCCTTCTCTTCACCCCCTGGCTGGCCAGACTCCTCCCTCCTTCCCCCACATCAGGCCTGACTGGGCAGGCCAGCCAACCTTCCACAGCCCCTCCCCCCACTAGCCAAACTCCCACAGCCCCTCCCCTCAGCTGGCCGACCCTCCCGATTAGCCTCAATTGCCGACCAGCCAAGGGACCAAGCCTATGCATGAATTCGTGCACTAGGTCTCTAGTTTTAATAATAAAAAGAGTATAGAAGATTTAGAAAGGTATAAGGAACAAAAACATCTATAATCCCTCAGATAGGAAGTTAACTGGTATGGCTGTTTTGATATTCTCTATCAAATTTTTAATATATAGTAATGTGTTTTTAACAATTGAGGTTATATTATATATGCAGTTGTATCCTTTATATGTCATGAATATTTTCTTCTATTTCTTTTTAAATACTATGATATTTATTGCTGTATAATATGCCTATTGATATACTATACATTATTTCACTATTCCCTATTGGTGAATATTAAAATTCCTTAGATTTTTGCTTTTAAAAGTTATGTCATTTTAAAAATCGATACAGAAAAAAAATATGTTTTGGGATTTAACTTTACAGTACAGATGTATTGTTATTAATATTCATAAGACTTAATCTCTTATCTGATCATGTGATCAGATACATTCTTTCTGAGAGAGTACAGAGATAAAAGAGGACAACACATAATTAATTTTAATATTATTTATTACAAAACATTTCCAAAAATAAAAACTGATAATATTAATGTGTGTGTATATAAAATATAAAATATTAAAGTAATTCTTTAGAAACCATATATCTTTTTTAAAGATTGGGTTAAATCTTTTAAGCAGTATATACCTAAAATATATGCATATTACTCAATTAGAAACAAGTATAAGGCTATTACGACAAGCTTGTTATGGATAAGACATTCAGTAAATTTATTTGTCCAAATATGGTATTAGAACCTAGAAGTCTCAGTAAAAAGTCTAACAGTGGTAAAGAAGACTCTTGTCATAAAATCATGCATTTCTAAAGAGCTAGGAAGTAACAGCATTGAACGTGGAATCCTAAGACCTGGCTTAAAGTGTTGACTCAGCCATATAATAGTAATGGGATTTTATACAGTGATTTCAGCTTAAAGTCTGTTCTGAAAATAGGGAGTATAATACCTCAAACAGATAGGAAAAAACAACAAAATGCTTATGATTTTATAATAATACTAGAGCCCCTATGAACAAAAATTTGTGCAAGGGTAGGTCTTCCTTCCCTCGGCTGCTGGCCACCAGCTTCCCTCTGGCACCTGGGACCAGGACTCAGGCTGGCATCCCTTCAACCACCAGCAGGCACCTGGGGCCCTGGCTGGCTTCCCCTGGGCCACCCACAGGCATCGGGGACCCAGCTGGCTTCCTGCCAGCCCTGGCTTCATCAAGAAAGATGTCTGGAATGATGTCCAGAAGATGTCTGGTCTAATTAGCATATTACCTTTTTATTATTTTAGATCTTCACAGAGCATCTTTCACAACAGTATATTAGAAATTTCTTTCATACCTAATGACCAGGGGAAACTTAGTTTTTCTCTAACTGTTACCCATTAATTCATTCATTCATTCATTTAGTATTGAGTTACCTGCTATATGCAAGACTTGAGCTTACGAGCATGTTACACTTCTAACTTATAAATTATAACTAGTATTTTTGTTTGTTTGTTTTGGTGAGACACATAGAGCCTATTTTATAGCCCACCATTAATAATTATCTGAACCTCAAAGCATGTATTGTAGTGTATTATTTTTCTTTCTGGTTTTATCTTTATTTTCTCTTCAACCTGATTTAAGAAACAAAACATGTATTATATAAGCTACCTCAAGTCCAATAAAAATTTTTAATAGAGAATAAATATAAAATTGCTTTGCAAGCTATATAAGGTGGGAGTATTATCCTATATAATAAAACCCTAGCCCTAAATGGTTTGGCTTAGTGGTTTCAGTCAAGGGCACACACCAGGTTGTGGGCTTGATCTCCAGTGGGGGACTTGTAGGAGACAGCAGATCCATGATTCTCTCTCATCATTGATGTTTCCATCTCTCCCTCTTCCTTCCTCTCTGAAATCAATATATAAAAAATTTATTTAAAGTATATAAGAAAATAAAAATAAGACCCTAATATGCAAATTGACCAAACAGTAGAATGACAGATGGAACGATCAGTTACTATGTGCTCACTGGCCACCAGAGGGCAGACGCTCAATGCAGGAGCTGCTCCTGGTGGTCAGTGCACTCCCACATGGGGAGCGCCCAGCCAGAAGCCAGGCTCATGGCTGGCAAGTGCAGTGGCGGTGACAGGAGCCTCTCCCTCCTTTATGGCAGCATTAAGAAACAGGGAGCCAAGTGGTATGGAACAGCAAGTAGGCAGGTGGTAAGGAGCAAGTGATCCCAGACTGTGAGAGGGTGCAGGCCGGGCTGAGGGACCCCTCTCCCTCAGTGCACGAATTTCACACACCAGGCCTCTAATCTCTAATAAAGTTATAATGCTATACTCATTTCATTCAAATATTTCACAATGTATACCAGGCGGACTAGGAATAAAATAATAAATAAAACTAGGCTCTTACAAGAAGTTAACAATCTGGTACACCCTTCGATCCTTATCTAGAATGTATTAACTTGTACATAGAATTATGCAAAATAATAAATTCATAAATATGCTTAAAAGAATGTTACTAATTTGCTTCATTTTCTAGTTTACATGGCAACATTTAGAGTTGTAAGTCAAACTAGTTAGAATAACAAATGCTAACGGTATTTATTATTTTAGTAAATACTTAATAAGCACAAGGGATACCAAGTGGAGTAAGTACCATTCTACCCTCAAGAAGTTTTGATATGGCTATAGAAGAAAGAAACACATGAGTGACTCTAATACTTTATATAATACCATATAGTGTGATAAAGGAGAGAACAAGTTGCAGTGGAAACAAAAAGGAAGGCTTCTGCTGAAAGTGCATTATAAAATTAATTTTAATTACTAGTAATGAGTCAAATAACATCTCTGAAGACACAGCCATTTTGTATAGAAACATACTCATACACTTCATAAGCTCTAAAAACTTTGCCTTATTATAAAGCAATGTCTAATCACATATTTCAGGAAAACAAACTTCTCAGAGGGTGGTTAAAATAAAATTTTGATAAAGCATTATCTTTTCCAGACATTTCATTTGTGTCATTTCTTTTGTTGTTGGTGGTGGTATTATGTTGCTGAAAACATCTTTGAATCTCCAGAAAGGAGAGTAATCTACTTAATGCAGTGGTTGGCAAACTGCAGCTTGCAAGCCACATGTGGCTCTTTGGCCCCTTGAGTGTGGCTCTTCCACAAAATACCACAGCCTGGGTGAAGTCTATTTTGAAGAAATGGCATTAGAAGAAATTTAAGTTTAAAAAAATTGACTCTAAAAAGAAATTTCAGTTGTTGTACTGTTGATATTTAGCTCTGTTAACTAATGCGTTTGACAACCACTGAGTCTGAACTCATGTGACAACTGAATCCCCTCTATAGTACCCTGTCAAAAGGCCATCTACCTTATGTTTTCATGCCTAGGAATCACAACATCTTGAACCAACTCTATTTGGGAGCCTCTCTAACCATTAGAAAACTGTTAGATTCTAATGTCCTGAAGGAAAGGACTATGCCATTTCTATTTATAATCTCACCACCTCACACCATAATGGGTATTTCATAAAAGTTTGAATGATTCCACTGCACTTTTTTCCTCTCAAATTAAAAACCTCTCCCTTGGCTATATAGTGTTTTGGATATTTGAACATAGCTATCATGTTTTCTAAGCTATTTATATCAAAATTTTTTTCATCTATTAATATAACATGAGTCCCATCACCTTCTTACTAATCACTGACTCTATTACTTTATATTCTGGAGCTAAATACAGTATTCTAGCATGGTCTGATGAGTGCAGAGTAGGGTGGTTCCATCACTCTTACTTCAGATACTTTAAAAATACAGTTTATACCATTAGCACTGTTGATTTATTTGAAGTTTACTCTTCACTTAAATTACTGAATCAGTTTCCCATCTGATGTTAACTTTTGGTAACTCTAGTTGCAGCCCTGACTTTCTCCCCTGAGCTTCTCCCTTCTATATGCACTTGTCTGTTAGACATTTGCTCTTGGCTAGACTTACATACCTTAAATGAAATTGATCCTAAACAAATTATTTTCTTCCCTTTCTTTAGAACTGCTTCTCCTGTAGATTATCTCTAATTAGAAGTTGTCTAAACTAAAATATTGAGTGTCATCAGAGCACCTTTAGCTCCCTAGCAGCCTATTTAGTTGTCATGACTGTGAATTTTACACACAGCTCTCAACTGCATCTTTTCTTCCCTGTCTTGCTTTTTTCTTACCTATACTGTTCTTCCTTGCCTGTACTATTTCAAAGCCTCCTAATTTGTCCCTGAGTTCAGTCTTGTATAGGTACTGTCCAGACTCATTTCCTAGCATTCCCTTTTATGCATAGATTTTACATGTTATAGAACTCTGGTACTTCTGTATTTCACAACTGGGTAACCCTACCTCTTATCTTGGTATCATTGCATGTGTTTTCACTCTGCTTGAAATATACATTTCTCCTTTTCCCTACCTGCAATTCATGAGAATTGAAGCATCACCTCTGGGAAGTTTT
This sequence comes from Lasiurus borealis, assembly GCA_004026805.1. Lineage (NCBI taxonomy): Eukaryota > Metazoa > Chordata > Mammalia > Chiroptera > Vespertilionidae > Lasiurus > Lasiurus borealis. The sequence continues at coordinate 14,659 of PVJN01016512.1, forward strand.
TCCTAACATGCTAAAGCTAAGCTAGTTTCTCATGCCTGTTGTGTATGACTTGGATATATGATTACAAGATAGCATTCATCCTTACCTGTTATATTGTAAAAATCTTGAAGACAAGATATCTTTCGTCTCTGCTTTTTTTTTTCATCTAGTTTATAACCTGTACATAGTAGATACTACTTATTACATGTTTGAAGAGAGAGTACATATGGAATTGAATTAACTTGGTTGAAGAAATCTAATATTTTAATTTTTAGTATAGTTTACTGATAGCTTATATCAAGTTTAAATTATATAGTAAATAATTTTACATTTGAGCAGTTATTTGATTCTCCAAAAACATTTTATTTTTACATATTTTTAAATATTTAAAATACTGGCTTAAAAATACATTCCTGATTCTATGTTCATAATTTAATAATTAGCATTTCATTTTTTTCTCTTGTTTCCATATATTTCAGGCCTACTGTGTAACAGAACCTGGAGCAGGCTCTGATGTAGCCGGTATAAAGACCAAAGCAGAAAAGAAAGGAGATGAGTATATTATTAACGGTCAGAAGATGTGGATAACCAATGGAGGAAAAGCTAATTGGTATGTTTAAAACATCTCTGTATATTGCTTCTTAATTACTTTATATTCAGATTCTTCCCTCTATTATTTCTTTTATTATGAAACCACATGATTAAGTTTTATTCAAATAACTTAGGGAAGGTCCATAAAAGATTATAAATGTTCAGTGATTTTCAAAAACTATTCTTGCCAAAACTGGTTTGGCTCAGTGGATGGAGCGTTGGCCTGAGGATTGAGGAGTCCCGAGTTCTATTCCAGTCAGGGGCATGTATCTTGGTTGCGAGCATATCCCCGGTGGGGGGTGTGCAGAAGGCAGCTGATTGATGTCTCTCTCTCATCGATGTTTCTAACTTTCTATCCCTCTCCCTTCCTCTCTGTAAAAAATCAATAAAATATATTTTTAAAAAAAACAAAAAACACTATTCTTAAGCCCTGAACTATGTCTTCAAATTAACTCTCAGAAGTTTAAGTAGAAAAATAAAATAAAACAAAAACATTTGCTCTGGTTGAGTCTGATTAGGAAAGCTAGAACTCCATCTATTTGCCTTACTATCTCTTCTCTCCATACCCTACACCATTACCTCCTTGGAACTGTCCCTCGAACACCAAGGAAAAAAAGAACATTAACAGCACATTTCTTTGATTCCAAGCAAGAAGCAATGGCAATCTGAAAACTCAGATTATCTTTTAGAAAAGACAGAATTTTACTTTTAATAAAATACAAAAGGTCTAAACATGTAGGTTCAAAAATAATGACATGAAAATCAACAAAGATCATCAAATCACTTGTATAAATCTAAAATGTTGAAGGAGAACATATTTGATAGTATTATTTGTGGGGAATATTTAATAACTAATTATAGCTTTGGCCTGGGTGTGACTCGGTTGAGCATCATCCTGTGCACTGAAAGGTCACTGGTTCAATTCTAGGTCAGGGCACATGCCCAGGTTGTTGGCTTGATCCCTGGTCAAGGTGCATGTGGGAGGTAGCCAGTCAATGTATCCCTTTAATCAATGTTTCCTTCTCACATCAATGTTTCTCTCCCTCTCTCTTCCTCTCTCTATCTCTAAAATTAATAAAAACATTTTTTAAAGTAACTATAGGTTCAGTAGGAATCAGCACTCTGATGTAGCTCCCTTTAAGAAGCTAATATAGTTTCTTGCTAATGTAATAGAAAGATAGCATCAACAAGAGGGGTATAGTAATGATTTTGGGCAATACATATTAAGACATGCATTGGAATTTTATCTAATAAAAGAGTAATATGCAACACACAAGATGGCCACCCCCATGTGGAAACAAGATGGCTGCCATAAGATGACCAGCAGGAGAGTGCGGTTGGGAAGGACCATGCCTGCAAGGGAAGGCAGTTGGGGGTGACCAGGCCAGCAGGGGAGGGCAATTGGGTGGACCAAGCAGGCAAAGGAGGAAGGTAGGAGTGACCAGGCTAGCTGGGGAGGGCAGTTGGGGGTTCCAGGCCTGCAGGGAAGGACATTTATGGATGACCAGGCTGGCAAGGGAGGGCAGTTAGGGGTGATCAGTCCATCAGGGCAGTTAGGGGCAATCAGGCTGGCAGGGGAGCAGTTAGGCATCGATCGGGTTGGCAGGGGAGTAATTAAGGGGTGATCAGGCTGGCAGGTAGAAGTGGTTAGGGGCAATCAGGCAGACATGCAGGTGAGCAGTTGGGAGCCAGCAGTCCTGGATTGTGAGAGGAATGTCCCAGCTTATAGAAGGTGCAAGCTAGACTGAAGGACATACACACACCCACACACACACACCATGCACGAACCGAGCCTCTAGTAAATTCAGAATCAAGTATAAGTCCTACATTAGGAGGAGCCTGCAAAACATGTCTTATGAAGAGTAAAGGAATTAGGTTTGGTTATTTTGGAAGACTTGAAAATTTTTAAACAATGTCATACAGAAAGAAGAGCAGTCTTGCACATTTGCTTCAGGAAACCAGTTGAGAATTAACGGGTGAAAGTTAGAAAAATGTAGAATTCAGCTCAACACAATGATAAGCTTTCCAACAACAATGCTGTCAATTGTGTGTTAAGTTGTTACAGAAAAATAATGTATTTACCCATCACTGCAAGTGTATAAGTAGAGACTTATAGAATGAGGACTTTCTAGTGATTGGAATTATGAACTAAGTGGCTGTCCTTCCTCATTTGCTAAAACAATATGATTCAATATATCTGTGTGTTTGGCAAGTAAAGCATTATTCCTGGGAATGAACTTACCAGGAAACCATTTGTTTTACTTTAAGCATCTCTATCAATCCCTTTAGGGAGGTGTCTAATAGTATGGATATCATTATCTTTAAGTGAGTCATCACAATTTCAATAAATAATTAAAAAGAGAAATTTAAAATTTTAACAAGTTGAGTGAAATATAACCAGGAAATTAGAAGTATTCATAATTTTAAGAACTCATTAAGTACAACTCCTTTTTTTAAATTTATTGTTTGATATGAGAGAGACATCACTTATTGTTCCATTTATTTATGCACCCATTGGTTGATTCTTTTTTATAATTTTTTAAATTGATTTTAGAGAGAGGAAGTGAGGGAGGAAGAGTGAGAGAGAGAGAAAAAAAAAAAAACATTGATGTGAAAGAGAAACATTGATCAATTGCCTCCCACATGTGACCTGTATGAGGATCAAACCCACAACCTGGGTATATATGCTAATTGGAAATCAAACCTGCCACCTTTTGGTTTATGGGATGAGTCTCTAACTCAGCCACACCTGCCGGGACAAGTACAATTCTTCATGTAGTAAGACAAATTAGGTAATATATGAAACTAAAATCTATTTTTTTATTTATCACTATTACTAACTAAAACTATAGAGAGTGATAGTTTATTAGTTTTAAAAGTAGAAAATAAATTGTTTAAGGAATTTTTAGAAAATTCCCTCATACAAGGGGATTTAGAACATGGGATACATGGATATTTGGATGTTTTGCCTTTCTCCTCTGTTTCATCTTAACATCTTTTGGGAATAAATTCTTTTAGAGGGAAAATCTAGCAAATATTAATAACAATTCAGCTTATAACACACACACACACACACACACACACACACACACACACACAACATTGATGGCTGCATAAAGAGAGCAGCAATAAGAACACTGAGTCTGCATCTCATATTACTCCTTTTCATGGGCAGTCCTATTTGCCCTCCTTTGCCAGATAGCTAATCCCTTAAAGAATTGAACCAGCTTGGGGAAAGAAAAAGTACTAGTTCCAACATGCACATACTTTCTTTTTACATTATCTTGATACAAGAAATTTTTTACTTTCAAGTCATGCTACTAAAAGAAGTTAAACATATTAATTACGAAGACCACTTGACTTGAAATACTACCTTTGCCACACCATAAGTATGACTTGGACTAGCCTTTAAACCTCTCTGATTCTTCATTTCGTCATCTGGCCGAGGAGGATAATAGTACTGGAATTGTTGGGAAGATTAACTGAGATAGCAGTCACCATGTATTATCTGCTAATATCATTCTCTTTATTATCATGTTTGTATATATTAGGTATTTTTTATTGGCTCGTTCTGATCCGGACCCTAAAGCTTCTGCTAGTAAAGCCTTTACTGGATTTATTATAGAAGCAGACACCCCAGGAATACAGATTGGAAGAAAGGTAAAATGTTTATTTATCAGTGGTTAAAGCCTCAAAATTATTTTAACCATAAATTTCAAAATTACTATTTCAGTTTCCTTTATTAAGTTAGAATAAAAATAAAGCTGTGTTTTGATGTTATCAGGTGAAATAGTCTATAAATTGCTGGAGATTTTAAGGTGAGAATAATTCTTTGAAGGCATGATATTTCATGGTGCCAGTCTGCAGAGAATGCTAATAACAGTTTTGAGGGATAATGTTATTTATAGGACCTAAACAATAATGGAGTTTTAGATATTTCAAATGTCTTTCCCACTCTTTTTCTTCTGCACAGCAAAATGGGTAAGTGGCATTATACCCATTTTATGGATTAAAACAATGTGACATAAGTTGATTACCCAAGGCCATACTACATTAACATAAAACTCTGTATGTAATAGCACTTATATGTTGAATCTAATAAGCAAAATAAACTGATGAACAAAAAAGACCCAGGTACATTGAAACATGTAACAGATTGACTTATTTAAGAGGGAAGAAATAGGGCAGGAAGAGATTAACCAATGAATTTATATGCATATGTAGGAAAGGTCTGGGGAAGGGAAGCAAGAAGATGAAAGGGATGGGGAGGAGGAGTAAGGGGGAATCTGTAATACTTTCAACAATAAAGATAAAATTTTTAAAGATCTGTGCCTTGAGAACAGTGTGGAAATAACAAAGAGTCTTAAATGTGAGAAGGCAAGAATTATATTTAGATATGAAAAGGTGCCCTGGCTGGTATGCTTAGCTTGAGTGTCATCCTGTACACCAAAAGGTGGCAGGTTTGATTCCTAAAAAAAAACAACATAGTTCCCTGTTCTTGGGGAATTTTCTTTCTAGTGAGAGAAACATGGTTATATTGTATATAATTCAAACGCCTTAAATATTTTTTTGAAATATTGGACATTTCACAGATTTGTGAAATTGGATGATTTTCAAAATGGTTTGTGTTTTAGAAATTATATGGTTTGAGATAAGTCCAGGAAGCTTTTTGTTTTAAATATTCTTGTATTTGGGTTGATTCTTGGAAACAGGATAGAGTAAATACTGTTCATAAACAGTTTTCTCATTATGTTTGAGTGAAGGTCTAATGTACTAATTTATTGACTTAAAAAAAAATACAAAGATTTTGGTTTATTTTTCTGTCAAACGATATATTGTCACCATTTCTTCACGCCTTGAAGGCAGACTATTAATATTAAAGCAAGCAAATTCAAGAATTTATTTACAGCCCTATGTTCCCATATCCATGCTTCTCATTAAAAACAAGATTTATTTTTCCTGTAAGGAGAAGGGTTACTATGTCTGCAATTTCTCAAATAATTGAAATAGTTCTGATAATAACATACACACACCCAACACAGAAGTAAAGCAAACGTGGCAAAACGTTGACAACTGGTGAATCTAGGTAAAGGGTATATAAGTATTCATTATACTGCTCCTGCTCTTCTGTTGATGTGAATACTTTCAAGATAAAAAATTGAGGAAATGTACCTACTTTGGCATTTTCTTATAAAATTAAATATGTACTTACTGTATGCCCCGCACTCCTAGGTATTTATCTAAGATAAATGAAAACATGAATGCTTATAGCAGCTTAATTTATAATTGATACAAGTGTGGAGGGCCGAAACCGTTTTGGCTCAGTGGATAGAGCATCAGCCTGCGTACTGAAAGGTCCCAGGTTCCATTCCGGTCAAGGGTTTGTACCTTGGTTGCAGGCACATCCCCAGTGGGGTGCGTGCAGGAGGCAGCTGGTTGATGTTTCTCTCTCATGGATGTTTCTAACTCTCTATCCCTCTCCCTTCATCTCTGTAAAAAAAAAAAAAATCAATAAAAATATATTTTAAAAGTGTGGAGGGAGAGGGCTGTCCATCAACTAGTGAGTGGATAATGGATATATGGTACAATCATACAGTAGAATATTATTCAGCAGTAAAAGAAATGAATTTTGACCAGCAGGAACATGAATGAATCTCAAAAGCACTATAAAAAGTGAAAAGTCAGACATACAAGGCTGACCTTGTTATTCCACTTACATTGTAGAAAAGGAAAAACTGTATGGACAGAAATCAGATCAGTGGTTGCTTAGAGCTGGATAAAGTAAGGTAATTGATTAAAAATGGGGTTACAAAAGCTCAGCAAGTGTGGCTCACTGATTGAGCATCAACCTATGAACCAAGAGGTCACAGTTCAATCAATGATTCTCATTCACTGATTTTCTCTCTCTCTCCCTTGTTTTGCCCAGAGTTCGGGGTCCCCAATAATCAACCACTAAGGAGCCTTTTCTGATGCAAAAGCAAAGAGTCTTTATTCAAACCCGGATTTGGTTCCCAGCCTCTTTCTAGCACAGCAGTGAGATGAGAGAGCTAGCAGGGGGCGACACAATGAGTTATATGGGGTAGGATAATTGGGAGACTTAGGAAAGTGACGAAGGTTACAGAGATTGGTCACTTGAATTAGGGTCTTTCTGTGGTTTAGCATAATTAGGACCCTTACTGTGTTCCTCGTGCTTCATTGATCCATTCCGGTGGTGGTCGGGGAAGCTAGGACATTGCTGACACACCTGTGGCCACTCCCAGAAAAGGGAAGGTGTTTAGGCAGGGGGCCCAGCCCTATAGGACAAGATGGAGAGGAGTCCATTTCCTTTCATCCCTCTCTGAAACAAAAATATATAATTTTAAAAGTGTTCAAGAGAACTTTTTGGGGTGCTGAAATATTCTGTATCTTGACTGTGGTAGTGATTACACAAACATTTGTCAGAACTATTAGAAATGTATATGCAAACACGATGAATTTTTCTGTATGTAAAATCTAAATTAACCTAATTTTAAGAAATAGTTGAAAGAAAACAGAAACTCAGCTTTTATCCATTACTTTGCTAATAACTCTGTTAAGCTAAAATTAAACTTGCCAAATCAGATTGATAAATGCTTTTCCTGACATTCACAGTAAAAAAAAAAAAAAAAAAGGAAAATAAGATAGCTTTCAAGCATATAATGAAATTTGTTTTTGTAGATGATATATACATGGAGAACTTTAGTGTTTGTTTCAAAAATTTTTAAACATTGTTTTGAACTAGGGGGAGGGGTTTGACACTTATTTTTGTAATTGTCTAGATTGTAAATACTTAGATTTTGAGTGCTATATGGTCTCTGTAATAACTACTCAATTCTGTCATTATAGCAAGAAAGTAGCCATAGATAATTTGTAAATGAATAGGTATGATTATCTTCCAATAAAGCTTTCTTTACAGAGTAGTCATTGCAGGCCATAGATTGTTGACCCTTGTTTAAGACAGTTGCAGAAATCATAAAATAGTAATTAAAGCAAAAATTCTTGCTAGCTCAAAAAATGTTCCTTTAATATTTACTGATTTTCCTACTAGGAATTAAATATGGGCCAGCGATGTTCAGATACAAGAGGAATTGTCTTTGAAGATGTAAAAGTGCCTAAAGAAAATGTTTTAATTGGTGAGGGAGCTGGTTTCAAAATTGCAATGGGAGCTTTTGATAAAACCAGACCTCCAGTAAGTAATGTGACTTAATCATCTTCATAGGATCTTTTATTACATTGAGTAGTTTTATTTTAACATTGTATGCTTCCTGTATATATTTTTCTAGTATCTGCTTATTAATGATGGAGAGATATTTTTCTTTTCTTTTTAGAATTTAACTCTCCTGCTGCCTGTTACAGAAATTATTTTTAACAATTATAAAAAATTACTGTAGTTGCTGCTTGATTTTACAGAGGCAATACAGACAATCATTCCTGCTGCTATGTAGTCATTTCCTCTTACTTCACTCAGTAGGAATATTTTCCCTAAGAAACTTCCCTTTCTTAAACTGAAGGAATGATTTGTCTATAGCTATGATCCTGTGCCTCACAAATGTCTTCCATTAAGTTTAAATTTATAAGTAATATATTGTTATAATATATTGTTATAAGAAATGTAAATTTAAATCCTGGTGCACCCCCAACGCACACATAATTTCTTATTGCCTTAAGCTAGTTTGTCTCTGTATAATCCTTAATTTAGAATCTTAGGCAAGTGGCCATTATACTGTGTGTTTTAAAGACTACATGATCTTTATCTGCTACAACACTAGGTAGCAGCAGGTGCTGTGGGACTAGCACAAAGAGCTTTAGATGAAGCTACTAAGTATGCCCTGGAGAGGAAAACTTTTGGAAAGCTGCTTGTAGAGGTAATTTTATCTTTATACTTACTTTGTTCTAATTTTCATCTAAATATTTGATCATTGTCTTTTAAGTACAAACTATTGATAATCATCTTTTAAGTACAAACTATTTTTTCTGTGGTAGCAAGAAGATAATGTGACTTATCAGGATGGTTTCAAGAATAGATTTTCTTTATACTCTGCCACTATTATCTGCTCAGGAAATTATGCTAATTAAGAAGATTCACTCATTTATGGAAAACAAAGAACATTATAACCTGATAAACAAAAAGATAGATACAGAGGCAGTAAAGCACTGAACAGACTGTCAAATTACAGTGGGAAACAGGAGAGTATTGGGGAGGAGGGGAAAGAGATCAACCAAAGGACTTGTATGCATGCATATAAGCACACTGATGCACACAAGACAGTGGGGGAGGAGGGAGGGCGGAATGAGGGCCTGCGACAGGGGGTAGGGGAGGCTGGGGTAAGGTCAAGGGGGGGAAAAAGGAGAGATATGTATTATTACATCTAATACTTTAAACAATATATAAAATATAAAATATATATATTTAAAAAAGAAGAAAAGAATTGCTAGTATTTACTGAATGCCTATTGTAAATATAACATTATGCTACACATTTTAAATAAATTATCTAATTCTCCCAGTACTACCCTTATAATCTCCATTTAAGATTGGGAAACTGAGACTGAGAGAGATTCAATAATTTGTCCAAGATCACACAATTTATATATCACAGATCCAAGACTCCATTTCATGCTCTTAATCCATTTTATTTTCCATATCTTCTTAGTATCAAATAATTTTTGTACTAAAGAGTCATGTCTCCCATGAATTTTCAGGGAAATTTTTAACTCTTAATCTCTTAAAGTACTGGAGAGATATATTATCTGTATTTTCTCCTTCTTTAACTCTCCTGAGGTTATACAGTTAATACCTCCTCTTTCAAGTCCTCATGTGTCAGTGGTTCTCAAACCATCTGTGATGAAAGATCAAGTTGTTTTTTGTTTTTGTTTTTGTTCTTCATTTCTAAGCAGTTGTGGACCACTATTTTTATAAATATAAGAATGTAGCAAAAATATATTGTTATAAAAGTTTCTAAATGTTTACTCTCACTTTCTATGCCATGAACCAGTAACAGTTTGTGAACTGGCCCATACATCATATTTAGATTAGAATTGCTCTGTGTCCATTAACCTTCATTTCATCATTTATTTTTATGTGCTCTATACTAGATCAGTTTCTTTGTTTTCCAGTCCTTTGATCCTGTCCCTAATCTGCTACTTAATCCTATCTTGAATTTTAATGACTTTTTTAATTCACAGAATGTATATTCAGTTCTTTTTTTAATACAGTAGGGGTTCCACCCCTTCTTTTTTGGTGTCCTGGTTTCTCTAACTCCTTAATTAAATAAAAGTACTTTTTTATAGTCACTTTCAGATTTTTTTTCTGTTGTCTCAAATTCTTAGGGTGTTAATTTTTTGATCTGTTGCATCTTCTGTCTCTGTTATGATCAATTATTTCTCTCTTAATTTTTACTTGTAAGTTTATCTGTTGCAGGTATTCTTTTTCTTCAGTGCATTGTCATAGCCCCTAGACATTGACTTTTGTACTTTTTTGTACTTTTATCAGGTATCTCAGAGATGAGCTCCTGCTGTTGTGGTTTTTTAGATTAATTTCTCCACTTGGAGAATCCTGATCCATAGAGGCTGTACACATTGATTCCACTTTTTTTTAACCTTCCAGGCAAAGTCTTAGGCAAGAGATAAGCTTTGTGGCTTTCCTGCCCTCATGAGCAGAGACTTTTAGTTCCCTCTGTAGAAAGAAGCTCTTTTCCTAAGTGCTTTTTCTTTGTTTGTAAGAAATCTCAATGTTAGCCCCTCATCTTCTTCATTTTTTATCTTAGTCACCTGTTCTTGTGTGTTCATTAATACTCCAGCTGTTTTCACATTGAACCCAAATCTATCTGATTTTTTTTCCTTCCCTGTGTCATTTATTCTCGATCAAGATTTAAATTCCTTCTGAGAGACACCTATAGATTTCTTTCCTTTGAGCTCTTTCCCCCCCCTAAATCAACCATTTCTTTATGTTTGCTACAAAAAAAAAGTTTACATTAGTTTGTTCATCTTGCCAGACTGCATATATACATATTAATAAAATGAATGTTATTGAATATTACTTTATCTTATTCTTGAAAGGATAACAACTACAATGTTATTCAGTGCAAATCTGTCATCATTTATGGGTCTTCCTCACCAAGTATCTATTGGTAACTTTTCAATTCAATATGGAATATTCTTATATGTTCCCTTTCTTATAGGCTCTGGAGATTCTTTTGTGAATTCTTACTACCTGCCCCAGTATATTTTGCCTCATGGCCCTTCATTATTAAGTATAGGAAAAGTCTTAGACTTTACTTACTCAAAATACAGTCTTTTATCCTTTGTTTCTTCTGAATATATGCATCCCTCTTGATTACTCTGCAAAATGCTGGCTGGCTGTAATCTCAATTAATATGTATAGTGGTGAGATGTCATAATTCCCTTTCACCCTTTTGCCCTGCACCCCTACCTCTCAATCTATGTATTCCTTACAGTTCCAATCTGCTGGCGTCTGTGTTCTTGGACTATAGCATTATGAATAAGAGGAGTTACCTTGTTTGGAATCCATACTTGAATAATTGATTAGCAATTTCATGTCTGATACTGGGAAATATTCAAGGATATATTGCCATATACCTATGTTTTCATATGTAAATATGAAGCCAAGAAATGTAAATATGCTAATTTTGTATTAGGTGTAGATGTGACATAAATATGGGAAATAGAGGAGATAAAAGGTTATGTAGTCTGCAGTCTTTTATTTATTTTTTCATTTATCTGTGATAAAACCTAGTTTAACTCTATCTACATTGTTTTTCTGTTTATAAAAGTTAATATTCCAAACTTATCTATAATATTCCATGTAATCTACTTTATTTTCTTCCATTTAAAATATTAATTAAATATAATAGGACTTACTTTCTAAAAGACAACTGTGTTACAATGTGTCTGTCTTTTTTTTTCCCTCACTTCCAAAATACCCAGTTTTTGTATAGCTCTTAGTTACTTGTTATTCTTTTTCTGCCATTATGATTTCTTATTCTTACTTTTTGGGTATTTTGGCTGTATTTTATGCTGGAGTATATGACACCTTTTGACTCAATGCAACACAAAGACTCACCATTTTATGACCTGACTTTATAAAGTTTCCAACCAGAATATTTCTTCCACACACTCCAAAATGATAAAGTAAAATTATCATGTCTTATACTTATTTTTTCGTAATGTAATCAGCAATTCTGGGATTCCTCACCATTTGTCTTCTCTCTTTTAGCTAAAAAAAGTAAATAATAAAGGGCCATTCATGTATAACTTTGGTCTATTATCTCAAAAGAGTAGGAATAAAAATAGGTGGGTGTTTATTTTTTAAATCCTGTTCACTACTGTATTTATTATTATTGTTATTAGCACTCTTTTAAGTGAATGCTATATCTTCTACTTATTCTTATACTAAAAGCCCAGTGCATGAATTTGTGCACAAGTGAGGTCCTTAGGCCTGGATGGCGGTCAGAGCTGATTGGGGTTACAAGAGGTTGGCTAGGGGGGGAGGGAAAGGCACAAAGGAGGTTGGCAGCCAGGGGGAGGGCTGAGAGGGAGGTTGATTGGCCAGGAGGAAGGACTGTGGAAGGTTGGCTGGCTGGGGAGGGGCTGCAGAAGGTTGGCTGTGGGAGTGCACTGACCACCAGGAGGTCAGCTCTTGCATTGAGCATCTGCTCCCTCGTGGTAAGTGAGCATCATAGCAACAGGTCGACCAGCTGTTTGGTTGCTTAGGCTTTTATATATATAGAAGATTGCTTAACTTGATGGAACTAAAGAAAGCTGCCCAAAACAGAGGATGGTGCTTTTTCTTGCCATTGAATAAACCTAGGAACATTGATGATAACAGATTACTGGATGATAAAATTTCTTATGGCAGTAATTGCCTGCTCCTTGTCTAGTCAAAAACCCTGTGTTTTGGTGAATTTGAGTGGTCTAATGTGACATGGAAAAATCTGTTAAGAACAACTCTCACTTGAATTTATTATTATTACTAATTACCAGTAATTTTTCCCAATGACTTCCCTTTGTTGGTTGGAAAATATTTAGGAGAAAAAATGCTATTGGAGAATGAAATCTATCTCCCTCTTCATTAATTATTTTATGTTCAAAATTCTTCTGGTATCTTCTTATTACACTCAGATTAAAATCCAAAATCCTTACAATGGTTCTTTATTAGCTACACTGTCCTTTTGCTATTGTCTTCCTTTTACTCTATCCCTCAAATATCTACTTTGTCATTCATGTCACTAAAGAAACTACCCTGAGCACACTATGTAAAAAATAACACCTCAGACACTCTATACAAGAAATTCTTTATTTATTCATATAGAAAGCATTCAGGTTTGTTGATTAAAAAAAAAAAAGCAAAATGAAGAACCATCAACATGGTAGACTAGCATATGTGTACCAATAAAAATGGAGACTATTGAAGTATTTGCTTTCATATGTATATGTAATGTCTCTGGAAAGATTAAAAAATAAAACTGTTAACTAGTTACCTCCAGGAAGGGGAATTAAATGAGATAGGAGAAGGGAAGGATGATAGAAGTAAAGTGAAAACTTGAATTTCGATCTGGTATATGTATAGCCTATTAAAAATTAAAAGAAAAAAACAGAGTGAAAACTGCTGCTCTGTCTGTGGAGTAGCCAATTCTATCTTACTCTTTCACTAATAAACATTTGTTTACTATTAAAATAACAATAGTGAAAACTAAACCAAAAAATTAAAAATAAAAACTTTAAAGAATCACTGGCTAGAAGAATGGATAAAATTCAGACAAGTAGAAGTAAGGGAGGATATTACTTTACTTCTTCCTCATAGGAATTATTCAGATTGGTTAACAATGCCTCCTCTAAGATTTAATTACCATGGCAATGTCAAGTAAGTTGTCACATTGTAGTGTGACTGAATATATGCTCTAAATATAGTAAATTGAAATTAAACAGCTCAGTGACTTGTTTTATTTTTTTGTGATGTTTGTTTTCTATTAATACACACAGTCATGGATTGTGTAGTTTTATAACATTTTAGTCTCCAAAACCTATTTTGATATTGCCTACTTCACAAAGCACCTTTCTAGTCATCATAGTATTTTTGTTTCTGAATGCCTGTGGGACTTCTTTTAATGTGTATTATCTTAAAGCTTATGTTACATTCCATGTTCATTATAGAATAATTTAGATGATACAATAAAGTTAAGAAACCTTATCTATAATCCAATTGTCCAGAGACCATTAGTATAGACATTTTTCCCTATATTCTCTTCTTTCCATGAATATATTTTTAAAACTGTAACTATATTATATACTGAATGGCCAGATTATTATGATCTCTGAATGCATAATAATATGGCCACTCAGTTTACATCCTGTATAATAAAAGGCTAATTTGCAAACTGTCCCCTCGACCAGGAGTTCAACCAGCAGGCAGGCTGGCCAACTGCCCATGTCCTCTCTCCTTGGCCAGGCTGGCCAGACCCCACCCATTCATGAATTCATGCATCGGGCCTCTAATACACACACACACACAGACACAGACACACACACACACACACACACACACACACACACACTGAGTGGCCAGATTATTCTGAATTCAGAGATCGCAATAATCTGGCCACTCAGTGTATATTTGAATTTTTCACTTATCAATATATGGTGAAGTTATTTCCATCCTGTAATATATTTTGGCCATATAACTCATAGAACACTTGCTATCTCATATTGAAAGTATCCATCGTATGTCTCCTATTGATTACAAACCTCTAGAAGAGGCATCTTTTATCTGTCCTTGTCACAGCACTTGTTTTCCCCTGTCAGCATCTGATACACATTATTATTCACAATATGGCGCTATTTTCTTTAAAAATCCCAGCAGACACTCTAGATACATATAATTTCTGTGGTATTTTTCTTAAAAATGCATAACTTTTCAGTCTTGTGAAAAAATCTAATAAACCCAAGTTAAGGGACTTTATTAAAAAAATAACCAATCAATATTCTTCAAAAGTGTCAAGGTCATGAAAGACTGAAGAATTGTAACAGACTGGGAAAGACTAAGAAGAAATAACAACTAAATTCAATTGGAATTATACTTGGGATCCTTAAACAGGAAAAGGACATTAGTGCAAAAATTGGCCAAATTTGAATAAAGTTTAAATTAACATATTAACTTGGTACAATATTATCAAATTAACTTCTTGATAAGTATACTATGGTTTTCTAATGTTAACATTGGAGGAAGCAGAGTGTAACTTTTTAAGTGTAAGCTTAGTTTTAAAAAAGTGTTTTTAATTCCAGGAGGAAAACATAAATTAGTTAATAAATATTCTAAAACTTTTTAATTCTAGCACCAAGGAGTATCATTTTTGCTGGCTGAAATGGCAATGAAAGTTGAACTAGCTAGATTAGGTTACCAGAGAGCCGCTTGGGAAGTTGATTCTGGTCGCCGAAATACCTATTATGCATCTATTGCAAAGGCATTTGCTGGAGATATCGCAAATCAGTTAGCTACTGATGCTGTGCAGATTTTTGGAGGCAATGGATTTAACACAGAATATCCAGTAGAAAAACTAATGAGGGATGCCAAGATCTACCAGGTAAGATTATAAATAATTGTTGTTGTTTTTTAGGAAAAGAATGTTTGTAGATGACAGTAGATTTTGATCATTTAGGAATTTTGTGCCACTAGTAATAACAAATGACATCTTAGATGTTTATAATCTGAACTAACACAAATAAGAATATTACCTTTAAGTATATGCCTTGAGAGAGAATACGTTGCCCAGCTAGTATGGCTCATTGGTTGGAGAAATATTTAGCAACATCAAATGTTAGATTTCCCAAACTTTTTTGAAATATTAATATTTGATTTTTTAAGGCAATTACTAAGTTTTGGTAAATCACTTTTTATTATAATTTTAACTAATTGCTACAAAATTATATATTTTCATGGGTTTCACAAAATCAGGTTTTGGAATCACTATAGACCTTATATATGACTTGACTTAGTTGGGTATTAAAATAGAACTTAAACTACTTTCCAAAATATTGAGTAAATTGAAATATTTGTGTAATGAAGATATTTCACCTACATGTATATCTTTTTTTCTTGCAGATTTATGAAGGTACAGCACAAATTCAAAGGCTTATTATAGCCCGTGAACATGTTGGCAGGTATAAAAATTAACAAGATCTCTGTAGAAACATGATTAATTGTTGAATAAGTACATAATCCATCACTTAAGATATAGATAAAAAAGGGCTTCAAGATTTTTCTCAGTGAAAATCTTCAAATAAGTACTCTTAACTAATCATATGCAACTGACTCTAATAGTAATTTTGCCTTTGTTTAACTTTATGACTTGCCTTACCTCAAATAGATTTGGTTTCATTAAATTATGTGTTGTCCTCAGTACCACTGTACTTGAATTATATTAACCTTGGAAAATGCATTAGTTTTGTTATGTTAACTTCTTAAAATTAGAGTAACAAAAATTCCTTGGAATTTCAATATTTTTCCAGTGACAGAATAGTGGGTTTATAAAAGTAGGATATTGTAAAATTTACAGTGAGAAACTTTTGAAGGATTTGTATGCCTCCAAATAACCAGTAATTCTGTGGACTTAATGAAATTGTATTAGAAGAGTTCATTTGCTAAAATTTGGAAAATATTTGTTTTCAATTTTATACAGTGATAGTAAAAAAATTGATGTTTGTATTCTATTATACAACAACCAGAAGTTACTTAAAATTTTTGTTTAATTCTGGGCCCATATTTTCACTTTACTTATTTAAAATAAACCAATAAAGTTTGCCCTAAGTTTTTCTTATATGACTGCAATCTCGTTTCTTGTGCATACTAAAAAGAAACTTTTAAATAAAAGTGTTCAATACTTATAATTATATCTGTATTTTTTTAAAAAATAACCTCACCAAAGAAAATGTTTTTCATTGGTTTTAGAGAAAGGAAGGGGAGAAGGGATTAGAGAGACAGAGACAGGGAGAGAAAATGAGAGAGGGAAACATCCATTAGTTGCCTCCCATATGCTCACAACTTGGGTATGTGCCCTAATCAGGAATCGAACCTACAACCTTTCAGTTTATGGGACAACAATTCAACTAATTGAGCCAAAGCAGCCAGAGCAGTGTATCTATATTCATTCCAGAAAGTTTATTGCTTCATATAATAGTAGATATTTAATTTATATGCTATGATGGGAAAAAGTCTTGTTTGGATTTTGAAGTGCATAAAGTTACTTGCCCATTTTTCATGAGATTATATTATTACTAGAGGCCTGATGCACAAAATTCGTGCACAGGTGCAGCCCTAGGCCTGGCTGACGACACTAGTGCGAGTGTCTGGCATGGAAGGGCAGGTCCCAGCTGACCTCTAGACCTGGGCAGTACCTGGGTCCCTGGCCCCCACAAACCTCCCTCCACCTGAATCACAGTTCCTAAATTCCCACACAGAGATGTGGTGAGTGTAGCCGGATGCCTCAGACTGGGGCACAACATGGGTCTCTGGGCCGCCCAGAGGGGCCACACAAAAGCCAGGCAAGCAGGGCACTCTCTCTCAGCCAGCCTTGCAGACCAGCTCCTGTGTGAACCCACAGGGAGCCCAGCTGGCCCCTGGGGTCCCAGCGGCTGTGGCCCAGCTCAACCAGAAGAAGCTGTGCAGGTGCAGAGTAAGCTCATCACAGACACCTGGCACCTGAGCGTGGGGGCTTCTCTGGTGCACAAGCCCTGGTGTCCTGGAGGAGGGTAGCAGCCGGAGTGAGCTTGGTGTATACCTGCATTCTCATCACACCTGCATCTCTATCACCTCTGCCCCCAGGGGGCTAGCAAGAGGTCACCGCCCCCCACCCAGGCACCACAAGAGGTTGGTCACCACCACCCACCCCCAGTTCCCCATCCCAGCCCAGGGCCTGGCCCCAATCAGAGGATCAGGTCCTGCTGGCCACTGGTTGCCATCTGCAGTATGACCTCCCCCCCAACCCCCACTGCTGCCACATGTCACCATCTGCAGGGCAATTGGCTGGGTGATCGGGCCCCCGCTTGCATCCGTCTTGGCCTGGCACCGCCCACTCACCTGCTGCACCATCCCACTGTGGTCCCACTCTCATCAGGACCCATCAGGGCCAACAGCACCTCCATTGCCACTCATTGCCAGTGCCATGTTGCTGACACCACCATGTTAAGCACCACTCCCTGGTGGTCAGCACACATCTTAATGAGCACTCAAACTCCTGATCTCCTGGTCAAACAACCACCTAAGGGGACCATTTTCATATTAAGCTTTTATTATATAGGATGAGATACCTCAGAAAATACAAATATAAAATAACTCAAGAACCAACATTTGTAAATTTAATTCTTTGTAACTCTAAACATCAAGTGCTGCTAAAATATGTCATAATAAATGATATTTATGATATCACTTCTGACTTTCCAATTCTGACACCAACTCTACAATTCAATCCTATTCTAACGGTAAATCAAAATAGTTAGCATCAGACTCCTCAGGTTTAAGGGCTCAGTACTACAAGACTACTCTCATTTCAGACATTAGTCGCAAGTCCTGGTTCTCCAGGCTACCCATACTTTTAATTTTGCTACAACTTTGGGGTATTCTCAAGATCCCACTCTCAGGTTTGATAATTTGTTTGAACAGCTTACAGGACTCAGGAAAACACATTTGCTAGTTTATTATAATGGCTCAGTGCATGAAATTTGTGTATGGTGGGGAGGGGAGTTCCCCTCAGCCCAGCCTGCACCCTCTCCAATCCAGGACCCCTTGAGGGATGTCCGACTGCCGGATCGGGCTGAAACCAGACATCCCTCTCACAATCCTAGACCTCTGGCTCCTAATCGCTCACCTGCCTACCTTTCTGATCACCCCTAACTACCCCCCTGCCAATATGGTCTCCCCTAACTGCCCCCCTGCTGCCAGCCACATCACCCCAACTGCCCTCCCTGCTGCCCTGATTGCCCCCAACTGCCTCCTGCCAGCCTGGTCACCTCTTACTGCTCCACCTGCCAGCATGGTTGCTCTCAATTGCCCTCCCCTGCTTGCCTGGTCCCCCCAGCTGTCCTCCTCTGCCGGCCTGATCACCCCCAGCTGCCCTCCCCTGCTGGCCTTGGTGCCCCCAACTGCCCTCCCCCACTAGCCTGTTCATCCCCAATTGCCCTCCCCCTGTCAACCATCTTGTGGTGGCCATCTTGTGACTATCTTGTAATAACATTGAGTGAGGGCATGACCTAGGCTTTTATTACATAGGATACAACTTATGAACAGCCAAATGGGAGAGATTTGTAAGGCAAGGTATGGGAGGAGACAGAGCTTTCCAACCTTTTCCCAGTGCACCACCCTCCCAGCATATTCACCAACCTGGAGGCCCCTGTTCAAGAGTTTTTATAGAGACTCTTCAGCCCCACAGGTTAAGGATGAGGCTGAAAGCTCCACATGTATCAGCTGGTGCTGCCTTAACAAAATGCCACTGACTGGGTGGCTTAAAAAACAGACATTTATTTTCTCTCAGTTCGCCAAGATGCCATCTGGGTTGGTTTCTGGAAAAGCTTGTAGGTTTCTTACTATGATTGCACATGGCCTCTTGCCAGTGCACAGGCATGGGGAGAGAGAGCTCTAGTGACTTTTCCTCTTGTTATGAAGAAGAAATAGTCCTATTAGATTAGGGCTCTATCCTTATGAACTCATTTAACCTTAATTCTCTCTAGGCTCTATCTCCACAAGGGGAAAGGATAGGGATTCAACATAGGAATTTTGGGAATGGGGACCACAATGCAGTCCATTACATTACCCTCAAGTTACTTAGTCTTCCTGGTGACCTATTCTTCCCAGGAGCCCCACCCTAAGTCACCTTATTTTCATAAACTCAAGTGATCTTTTGAAAGAACGTCATTATGAATACTAAACTCCTATCAAAAAAATTCCAAGGGTTTTAGGAACTCAGAGCCAGGGAGTAGGAAGAAAAGCCAAATACATAACCTACACCACACTGTTATAAAAATCAAATATTTTACTTTTTTGTGCTCAATCATGAAATTGTATTTTAATGGCACAGCTAGATTTTGATGAGATTTGAAGACTTCCTGACACCCCAAATTGAGTATTGCATAGAAATTACAAGTAAAATAAAAATATATAATCCAAATGCAGATTTATAATAGGACCTATTTATAATAGGTCCAAAAATTTACCGATTCTAAATATAAAGCTTCTAGATAAAAATGTGTTTCAGAGCCATATGATAAAAATATTTATTGAACTACCCTTGCTAATAAGTAGTAAGCAATTATATAACTATCAATTAAGACTTTAGTCACAAGTAACACAAATGAACTTAAGCTACTTTAAGTTAAAAAGTGAACAATTGTATTTAAGTCAATTGAACTTTGAACAACTCAAAGGTCAGGGGCAGTGAAATAACCCCAGCAACCTCCAGCCCTATGCAGTGGAAAATCACGAATAATTTTTGACTCCCAAAAAACTTAATTACTAATAGCCTACTGCTACCAGATGCCTTACCAAGAACTGAGGACATAAACAATCCATTAACACATATTTTGCATATTATATATATTATCTCTGTATTCTTACAATAGAATATGCTAGAGAAAAGAAACTGTTATTAAGAAAATCATAAGGAAGAGGAAATACATTTATAGTACTATATGTACTATTGAAAAAGAAAATCCACATACAAGGGGACCAGCACTATTTAATCCAGGTTGTTCAAGGGGTCAACTGTATATTGAAGTGCCTCATGGATCTAAAGGGCAGGGATGGAATCAGTTTTAATAAGGCACTAGAATCCAAAGTGTCTTTAGCAATCCATGAAATACTATTTTTCTACCTCACAAATCTACTTCTCACTGTCATGTGTGTGTTTTTTTCTCTTGCTCTGTAGCCTAGCTTTCTCTGCTTCTTTGATTCCATCCTATATAATATAGAGCTAATATGCTAATTAGACTGAATGGTGGAACAACCTTCTAGAATGACCTTCTGGAATGACCAGTGGGTGGGCTGCAAGGGCAGAGCCTCTAGCATGAATTTCGTGCATTGGGCTTCTAGTAATAGTATAAGATCTAATATTTATATACTAGTGGCCCAGTGCTTGAAATTCAAGCACAGAAAGGGGGGAAGGGTGTCCCTCAGCCTGGCCTGTACCCTCTCCAATCTGGGACCACTCAGGGGATAACCAGCAGTCAGACATCCCTCTCACAATCCAGACTGCTGGCTCCTAACTGCTCGCCTGCCAACCTTATTATCCCTAACTGCTCCCCTGATGACTTGATTGCCCCTAACCACTTCTGCCTAGGCCTCGCATCTGGAACCCAGGATTCCCTTCTACAGCCAACCACAGGCACACAGAATCCAGGCTTCCCTCCCTCTGGTCTGCCGTAGGCACCCAGGCTGGCTGCAGCCATAGAGAATGGTAGGCAGGTGGCTTCACCTGGGCTGCAGCCACAAGTCCTGGCGCCTGGGACCTCAGGCAGGCAGCTTTTCCGTCTTCCCTGGGATGCAGTGTGGGTGGCCTGGGATCATGGGGCAGGAGGCTTCTTCATCTCCCAGGCTGCAGCCAGCCTCAGGCACTGGCGCCAACTCCTCTGACCCCCACAGGCCCGAAGTGGTGGGGGTGGGGAGCGGTGGGGCTGCCACCATCTTTTCAGGTTTATTTGCATACTCACTCTGATTGGCTGGTAGCATAGCAGAGTGATGGTAATTTGTTTCTCTTGTTAGTGTAGATTACATTTCCCACCACTTATCAGCTGTCTAGGGCTATAAAAGCCAGAAAGGTAGGTAGAATCATAAACTATAAATATGATTGTTAATTGCATATGTCTGTGAATTGATGGTTCCTGGAAGAGGAATCATTTTATAAAAGATTTGATAAGTATATGGCGATTTCAATGAATGCTTAAGGAATCTACCAGAATCATCAATTTGAATAAAGAAAGAAGAGATTATTTCAAGACTCCTCTAAATTAAAAATAAAACAAAATAAAAATAGCTGTTTATATGGCTCCCATATATGGCTCACAAACATTAATTTGAGTACATTACTCATTATCAAATAGTACAAAAGATCTTTGGAGATTAGCAATTAAATTTTAAAGGCAACAGTGCTTTTGTTAACATGTTAAACATTTCATTGAACTCAATGAAGAAACTAATAAGATGTTAGAACTGGTAAAAGGGAGAATTTGAAGAACAGACCTAAAAGCAGTTAGAAATGCTTAAAAGAATTTGCTAATAGATATATGACTGGCAAATAACCTACAGGGCAATAAAATCTAAAGGAGTCCCCTTTCTACAGAGCAGAAACCAGTTGTAGTTTACAGTTTATTTGCATTATTCTCCATTTTCTACAATTTAACATCTAACCTAACAGAGCTGTAAAACAGTTTGCCAATAGAAAGACAGTCATGGGTACACACCCCTTCAGAAAATATCCAGAGATGCAGTAGACATACCTAGCACTTCACTAAAAGGATATTCAGTAATTTCTTTTATCCATTTGCAAATCTTTGACAATGTTTCTTGATAGTCTCTTCCTTCTGATTATAAATACTATGCCAAGATTATTCTTGATAACTAGAAAGCAGGTTTGGCCTGACTATTGACCTAGATACAGTAAGAGTATTAACCATGAAGGCCTTGTATTAACTTTGGAAATCCAGAGACAGGATTAATTTCTCTCTAAAAGTTTTCATAAAGTATTCCAATTGGACTTTTAAAGCCTTAATTTGCTATCCAAGGGCAATTGTCCAAAAAACTTACACCAGATTTCTCCAGTAGTACCTAAGAATTTAGGTGAATTTCTCTCCTCAGCTTCTCCAAAATTTACTAAGGTTCCTGGCTTGCCAAGAAGGACCCTCCCTGTAAAACTGGAACCTTGTAAGCCAGGTACCATTTCTGATTTACTGGAATATTGTATAGGCATTGATTCTACACATGTTTATTAGTGAGCTAGTCATAGGTGATTAAATGAGATTTATTTTCAAAAATGACATATTAGGTATGGCCTTGGTTACACAATCAATTTCTTCAATTATAACCTGGGAAACAGAAATACCAATTCCTTATGAATATTGCCATGAAATGGAAGGAGATCCAGTGGATGCTTCTGAATTGTGGAGACTCAGTGATAATTAGATACCATTTTAAAATTCCAGTAGATAAAAGCAGAGCCCAACAAATTGAAGTCTAGAGATAGTCTAAGAATGAAAAAGGGCTTCCTCACATATCCCTAAAAATAGAATGTTACAACTGCAGAACAATATTCCAAACAAATAACCGTGATTAAATTTCACTCATTGGTTCATTCAGTTCTCTGTAATTGTTCTTGAGTCAGTGAACTGCTTTCAAGAAGCCAACCACTTTCAGATTAAAGAGTCCTAGAACCTCTGACTGCCCTAACTATTTTGGCTCAGAGCATCAGCCTTCAGATTAAAAGGTCCCAGGTTGGGACACATCCCCAGTAGGAGGTGTGCAGGAGGCAGCTGATCGATATTTCTAACTCTCTCTCTCTCCCTTCCTCTCTGTAAAAAAACAATTAAAAAAAAAAAAGAAATCCCAAGTCATTGATATCCTATATAATCCTATGTAATAAAGAGGTAATATGCAAATTCACCATCACTCTAACACAGGGGAAGGAAGGTAGCTAGGGGTGATTGGGCCAGCAGAGGAGGGCAGTTGGGGGCGATCAGGCTTGTAGGGGAGGACAGTTGGGGGGACCAGGCCTACAGGGAAGGGAAGTTGGGGGAGACCAGCCCTGCAGGGAAAGGCAGTTAAGGGTGACCAGGACAGCAGGGAAGGACAGTTAGGGGCAACCAGGCCTGTAGGAGAGGGCAGTTAGGGGCAATCTGGCCAGCAGGGGCAAGCAGTTGGGGGTGAGCAGGCCAGCAGGAGAGCAATTAGGTATCGATCAGGCTGGCAGGGGAGTGATTAGGGGGTGATCAGGCTGGCAGGCAGAAGTAGTTAGAGGCAATCAGGCAGGCAGGTGAGAAGTTGGGAGACAGCAGTCCTGGATTGTGAGAGGGCAGTCAGATATCCCTTGAGGGGTCTCAGATTGGAGAGGGTGCGGGCTAGACTGAGGGACACACCCCCCCCCAACACGAATTTTGTGCATCGAGCCTCTAGTAGTGTGATATTTGTCTGAACTACCATATTTTCCGGCATATAAGATGACTTGGTGTATAAGATGACCCTCAACTTTTCCAAAATATAGAGTTTGTAATATACTCACCCTATAAGACAATACCCGGCGTATAAGATGACCTTTGATTTTTGAGGAGATTTTCCTGGGCTAAAAAGTCGTCTTATATGCCAAAAAATATGGTATGTCGACTTGGAAGTCTGTACCTAAGAGGTTTTATTAAAGTTATCTATCAGTAGCTTAAAACACCTGATCCTTTCCATGTGTCTCTAAGACTGACCCTGCATGCATAAATTTTGGGCTGTAGCTTACAGCATAGCTTTCTAGCTAGCATCAGAGTCAAACAGAGACTATCTGTAGATGATTGCCCTAGTTCAGGCTACTATAACCATACCATAGAGTATATGGCATAAACCAAGTGGCTTGAACAACAAACATTTATTTCTCACAGTTCTAGGGAATAGGAAGTGCAAGATCAAGGTGCCGGCCCTCTCTTGTGTTGCATATTGCTAACTTCTTGTATCCTCATATGGCAGAAATAAGGTGAAGGAGCTCACTGGCATTCCTGTTATAAGGGCACTACTCCCATTCATAAGGACTTCACCCTCATGAGTTCATTACATCTCAAAGGCCCCTCTTCCTCATATCATCACATTGGGGATTAGAATTTCAACATACAAATTTTGGGGGAATACAAACATTGAGTTCATTGCAATGATCAAGACTGAATGTTGTAGTTAATTACTATATCCAGTAATGTCAGAATGGAAGTGAATTAAAATATTTGTTTCAGCATAGTGTATACAATTTCATAAGAATTTAAGCATTATTTACCCTGAGGGAACTAGAACATTGACAAATCTCCAAGATCTCCTCGTGAAGTACACAATTTGGGGCATATTTACCTATAACAGTGGTCAGCAAACCATGGCTCACGAGCCACATGCTGCTCTTTTGCCCCTTGAATGTGGCTCTTCCACAAAATACCATGGCCTGGGCAAGTCTCTTTTGAAGAAATGGCATTAGAAGTTTAAGTTTAAAAAATTTGGTTCTCAAAAGAAATTTTAGTCATTGTTTTGTACTGTTGATATTTGGCTCTGTTGACTGAGTTTGTTGACCACTGACCCAGCTAATCTGAGCACATGCCCAGTGGGGATTCAAGGGGTTTTATTCCCTTTCTCCCTATAGGTTTCAGGCTCCTCTGTCAGATATCTTGGGTAGCAGATTAGGTTTCAAAGTCCTGGGCTACATTGTTGTGACTTATTTTAGGATGCTTATACCAACACCAGATGTCTTGTATGGCAAATCCTAAGGCAGCTAACTTCTTTGTATAGGGTGTGAGATAAATTTCCTCCTTTTCCTTCCCCCTTTACTCCTGCTTTAGCAGTTCCAGGGTGATTTAAGCTATGTATTTTTTGGTTAAGGAGGAGAGATATTAACCTCTTCCTATCAAGTGTTCTTGGTTGGAGAAGATAAGGTCTTTCAATTCACAAGTTGACTGCAAGCTGCCCAAACTATTTGGCTTTATTTAATTTTCTTGCCTCAGTTTCTCTATTCCACTTGCCCAGTAATTTCCCTAGGTTCTTACTATTCTGCCACAAGTTCATACCTAGGCAGGTATATTTGTAGGAGAAATACTTAGAAATAGAAATGTTGAATTTATTACAAGAACTGTTAGAACATATGCTCTTAATGTAATCACACACAGAAATCTTATTTCTTTAACCTGTACTTCCACCCCCCTTTTTCTTTCCCTTTGACTTGAACTGGCCTCACCTAGCACCCTAACTCACTCCTTTCCCTTTCCCTTATTTAGTCATTAAGCCAAAGAGGTTCTGGTAATCATCCAGTAGTCTTAGAAACAAAGCCTCAGGTTTGCTGACCACAGAGAAACTGGTCAAACTAGAGAAAACATCTAGGCCTCCGTTGAGTTTCAGCTCCAGAACAACCCCATTGACTGGCCACATGCTTGTGAAACCAGACTCAGTAATGCCATGGTTGACATCAGGACCCAATGCAATGATCAACTACACTCCCCCACCCCAGCCCCAACCACCATCCTAGGGCTGACTAATCAGTAGAGATCAGGACTCTGACCATGATCTTTAATCACCATGATTAATGATTGTTCCTCTTTATAACCTATCCTCTAGAAGCCATCAGGGAGCCAGGTATTTGAGTGTGAGCTATCTAGGTCTTCAGGTATGGCACCTGAATCAATCTTTACTTTCTTGGCTGCAAACTCTTGTTCATGTCTTACTGAGCTTTGAGAAGCACAGGCAAATAGCCCCCTTCGGTCTGGTACACCTAAAAATGTTTTCATTTTGTCTATCTTTGTTTCACAGAGCCTAGATTAATATTTGGCATCCAATACATATTTTTGAATAAATTTATAAAATAGGAACTGCAGCTTATTTTTCATTCCTTCAGCTATTTATTATTGACTCAATCTTAATCTTACTCTTTGGATCTGATGCTAGTATTATTCTTATTTTAAACATTGCTTTACCAAGTAGATCTGACACTGCCCCCTCTCCCTTGATTACTTCTCCCACGTCTGATTTAATGACAAAAGGCTGAAATCACCAGAAATGGATAACTATAAACTTGCATGCATTTAATAATGGAACCTCAAACTATAAGTGGAAATATCAACAAAATTAAAGGGAGAAACAATGAAAGCTATCATCGTTGACTCAACATTCTCAATTATGGATGTCACTGTGCAGAGCCCTTCACCAAATCACTACTGAATGTGTAAACTGACGACCAAGGACTCCGGGCTACCTGTCACTACTTGAGCCAACTAAGCAGAGAACATGGTTGAATCATAAATGAGCATTTATTCCAATAATGCCAGCAGTATGGGAGAGCTGCAGGTCATCCATAAAAATATGCTCTGGACCCCACTATAAGCCAACTGCTTACATTGAGTATAAGTACAAAGATTATGTGGGAAAGTAGGAATTACAGGTATGGGAAAGTAGGCACAGACTAATCATTACAGATTACAAGTCATGTGGACCGGGGTGTGGGGAGGTAGGTGGTCATAGAAGGCAGGTACCTCTGGATGCTGTAGGACGAAATTACAGGTAATAGGGGCTATGGGTTGTAAAGAACAGGTGCCTCCAGGACTAGATTGTTTCAGCCATGAGGTTGTAAATCTTTCCATGAAGATAGGCAGTTCTCAGGACAGGAGGATGGACTGCATGCCAATGTTATCTCCCATGTCCCAGGGCATACAACTCCCAACCAGGCTGGAATGTATTTTCTTTAATCAGAACAAAACAATCATGGTTAACAGACCATGATTAATAGTTCTTATTTTATTTCTTCTAACTAATAGCCAGTCCCCAATTTTGTATTTCTGCCCCTAACAAATGCTATGCATTTTAATGCGAGAGTGCCAAAAAAAATTTTTTTTTGAATGCGTGCTCAAAAAGGCTTAAGTAGTACACCTACGAAAGCACAACAAATATGAATTCTGTGGCAAGCTCTTAAAAGGCAGTGGGATGTTTCCTTTTTCTTAAGTAATTTTCAAATACTTCTGCTATTAGCACTTCCTGAAGAAGGTGGGAGCTGGACCCAGAATGGACAAGGCAAACTGGAGGGGGAACAGGAACATTTCCTTAATAGTCACTGCAAACAATGAACACCTACTACGTGCAAGAACTCTAATGGCTAGTCATTTCCGATCTTCAGTGTTCGAAGAGCCGGCGGGGCTGGGCGGGGTGGGGGAATAGAGGAGGAGAGGCGGACGGGAGAGAGGTCAATTGGAG
>PVJN01016513.1:0-42255 GCA_004026805.1 Lasiurus borealis
TCGGCCGCCTCTTGCACGCCTCCACACTGGGGATGTGCCCGCAACCAAGGTCCACACCCTTGACCGGAATCAAACCCAGGACCCTTCAGTCCGCAGGCCGACGCTCCATCTACTAAGCCAAACCAGCTTGCTAGGGCAAGATTTCATTTTTTAAAAATATATATTTTATTGATTTTTTACAGAGAGGAAGGGAGAGGGATAGAGAGTTAGAAACATCGATAAGAGAGAGACAACCATCAGCTGCCTCTTGCACGCCCCCTACTGGGGATGTGTCCCCAACCAAGGTACATGCCCTTGACCGGAATCGAACCTGGGACCCTTCAGTCTGCAGGCCGATGCTCTATCCACTGAGCCACTCCGGTTTCAGCTAAAAAAATATTTTTATTTTTTTAATCCTCATCACCAGAGGAGTAAGGGTATTTTTTTCATGGATTGCTAGGGAGAGTGGAAGGAAGGAAGGAGGGGAGAGAGAGAAACATGGATGAGAGAGAGAGACACAGCAATGGGCTTGTCTCCCACACCTGTGCCCTGACCAGGGCTAGGTATCGAACCCGCCACCCAGGTACACACGCTGGCCCGGGAATTGAACCCAAGACCCTCCCTCGTGCAGACTGACTCTCTAACCATAGATGGTGAAGATTAACTAAATGAAAACCTAACCCCACCGTGAGCTGGCCTCCCAGCACCCCCTGCCCACCGGGACTCTGCTCCTTGTACATAAGCAGGAAGGAGGGACTCGGGTGCAATGCTAGGTGCCTCGGTTCTCCACATCTCCCTTAAAAAAAGGCTGCCCGTGCCCTGGCCGGTGTGGCTCAGTGGATAGAGCGTGGGCCTGCGGATTGAAAGGTCCCGGTTTCGATTGCGGTCAAGGGCACAGGCCCGGGTTGCAGGCTCGATCCCTAGGGGGTGGGGAGCGTGCAGGAGGCAGCCAATCCATGCTTCTCTGACATCAATAAAAATATACTAAAAAATAAAAAAAGAAGGCTGCCCCACGGGCCTGCCTAGGACCCAGGAGCTCAGGGCACATCCCTGGGTGTGGGCTCGACCCCCAGGAGGGGGTGTGCAGGAGGCAGCTGGTCCCTGATTCTCATCATGGATGTCTGTCTCTCTCCCTCTCTGAAGTCAATAATAACCTTTTTTTATTTTTATTTATTTTTTAAAATATATTTTATTGATTTTTTCACAGAGAGGAAGGGAGAGGGATAGAAAGTCAGAAACATCGATGAGAGAAACATCGATCAGCCGCCTCCTGCACACCCCACAGTGGAGATGTGCCCGCAAGCAAGGTACATGCCCCCGACCAGAATTGAACCTGGGACCCTTCAGTCTGCAGGCTGACACTCCATCCACTGAGCCAAACCGGTCTCGGCTATTTTTATTTTTTTAAGCTGCCTCGACTCACTGATGACAAAGGCAGGTGTCTGAACTCCCCCATTCCCACCCAAATCTCCCGGTCTCTCCTCTTCTCTCCTGCTCCCTCCCCATCAGAACGCAGCTGAAGGGAATCCCCCATTTAGGAAGAATTTGAACGTCATGTGAAAGTGGAAACGGCCAGGCTGCCTTCAAACACCTATAAACGGAAAGAAAAAAAAAAACACCTGTAAATGACGACCCCGATGCTGAGGTGCCGTCTTCGGGCCTCCTCCCTACTGAAGAAGGGTGTGGCAGGGGTGAACCCCGAATAACGTCCCGTTTCTCACCTAGAAAGGGCTCCCTCTCTCTCCGCCCACGAATCTTACAGTTCTGTGCCCCATTGAAGTTCCTTCTCAAGCCGAACCAATGCTTTTTTTTAAGATTCTAAACAGGTGGGCACTTTTTAGGGTAACCTCAAGAATAACTTCTTTCTTTTTTAAAAAAATATTTTTTATTGATTTTTTTACAGAGAGGAAAGAGGGATAGTTAGAAACATCGATAAGAGACATGGATCAGCCACCTCCTGCACGCCCCCTATTGGGGACATGCCTGCAACCAAGGTACATGCCCTTGACCGGAATCGAACCTGGGACCTTTCAGTCTGCAGGCCGACGCTCTATCCACTGAGCCAAACCCGTTTCAGCCCAATTCTTTTTTAATGTACGTATTTTTTTTATTGCTTTCAGAGAGGGAGAGATAAAGAGAGAATCATGGATCTGCCGCCTCCTGCACGCCCCCTCCTGGGGATGGAACTCGGGACCCCTCAATCCACAGGCTGTTCCATCCACTGAGCCGAACCAGTGAAGATGATCACTGTTTTTGTTTTTTAAAAAGTTTTTATCTTTTTAATCCTCATCAGAGGAGTGGGGCTCTTTTTTTCATCCATTGCTAGGGAGAGTGGAAGGAAGGGAGAGAGAGAGAGAGAGAGAGAAGCATGGTTGAGAGAGAGACACATCGATTGGTTCTCTCCCACACCTGTGCCCTGACCAGGTCTAGGGATCGAACCTGCAACCCAGGAACACGTCCTTGCCCGGGAATGGAACCCAAGACCCTCCCGTGTGCGGACCGACGCTCTAACCATGGAGCCACACCAGCCAGGGCGTCTTCCCCATCTGTCATGGCTGAGTGCTGAACCCCAAGGAGACGAGTGCAGAATGGGAGCCTCCGCACGTGATCCGTATAAAGAGGTGCTACACGCACGTGAAGAAACACTGTAACCAAAGACTGGGCACAGCTTGTTAAAACGAATCTCCAAGGAGCAGGTGATGGGCAAGTTTTGCCACTGACGTGCCCTCCCCGACCCTCTTTCTTCTTCCTCTCCGTAAAAGTACAAGTCGGCATCTTCCCGCACACACCATTGCAAGCTGCCCTTTGGGGGGAACGCCCCCCCAAAAAAACAACAACACACCAAACTAGTAAAAGAGTTATTTCCTTGTCTCTCAGAAAGCCATCCCTTAGCAAGTCGGTACGGCTCCTGGAGCGTGCACTAAAGATACTGAAAACGGAGGATCCGAAAGAAGGATGGAAGCATTTCAGAGGCACGAGGAGGCTGAGCATCCCGGTTTAGCCACAGTGACCCCGAAGTCCGACAGACCTGGGCTTGAGGCTGCGCATTGCCACCTCGTATGTGACCCGGGGGAAAGCGATGGGGCCAGGCCCGCCTTCCCTGCCTCGTCAGCGGGGACAGAGGACACCGTCCGGTTCCCAGTGTCGACCGTGCAGAGTGCTTGCCGGACCGGGACGCCGCCTCTGTCTTACGGCCACGAGGACTCGGGGTGGGGCAGAGCCAGGCCACGGCACCCTCCGCTCTCCCTCCGGAATCCGGGGTTTCACAGTCTGCTTGGGCGAGGTTACGTGGAAGCTTCGTTGCATAACTGACAACCAAAGACACCCCTGGGTCTCTGCGAGGAAGACGAGGTCATCTGAGTGAGAGATGTTCCCGCAGGGCGTTCCGGCCCTCACTGTGTGTGGACCCCGCAGCAGGGAGAAGGCCTGCAGATGGGCACCTCAGCCTGGGGATGGTCACAATTGATAGGTTGGTTTGTTTCTTTCTTTCAGTTGATAGATTTTTGAAGGCAGCCTGCTCACAAATATCGTTTCCACTATGACTTGACGTTCAAAGGAGGCCCCCAGTTGAAACAGTCATGAGCCATGGGAAGGAGGGAGGGAGGAACGAGACACTAAATGTTGTGTTTGAACCACACGGACCTTGGTGTGTGTCAGACAGACCGGGGCTAAGGTTAACCGGGGAGGTCTGTAAGGTGTTGTTGCAAAGAGAAGAGGAGGCGTGGGATTCCACCAGGGAGTCAGTCGTCAGTGAACTCTGCCAGGCACATTCTGCAGTCAGAGCCTGTGACTTTTCCGGAGCGACAGGCAAGCACTGGTCAGAAAGCGCAGTGGGTTGTGGGTTCACGGGGAGAGGCAGCCACCGCAGCACCGGCTGTGCCAACGCGTGGGCCAAGTGCACGCAGTCTGCAGTTGCACAGTGAGATTTTTAGGGTTGTTAGTCCTCAGGATATATTTTTTTCCATTGATTTTCTTATTTTAAATACAGTGTTACCTCGAGATATGAGTTTAATTTGTTCCATAACCTTGAAGCGTGGGAAACTATGAGACGCTAGAGTCACGGTAAACGGGTGGGTCGTGTGCAGCCGGCTGATCCATGCGATGACTCCCATCTCAAATGTTGCTCGTATTTCAAAGCAAAAATCGCTCGCTCGACAGCTCGTATCTCAAAAATCTCGTATGTTAGGGCACTTGTATCTCGAGGTACCACTGTATATTTTTATTGATTTTTTTATGGAGACTAAGGATAGAAAGTTAGAAACGTCGATCGCTCAGTGGATAGAGCATCAGCCTGCGGACTGAAGGGTCCCAGGTTCGATTCCGGTCAAGGACATGTACCTTGGTTGCAGGCACATCTCCAATAAGGGGCATGCAGGAGGCAGCTGATCGATGTCTCTCTCATCGATGTTTCTAGCTCTCCCTCCCTCCCTCTCTGTAAAAAAATCAAAATCTATTTTTAAAAAAATAAAGTACTATATGGTCAGGGCTTTCATGAACTCATTATGGACTGTAAACACCAAAAACTGGTTATGAGTCAGGAACGGAACGGTTCTCACCGGGAAGCGTGTTCTTTCACGGTCACATTCAAGACTAGTATCCAGGTGGAGTGCAGAGAGTTATCAGTAAACGTAAGCTACTCTGGAAGAGACCGTTCTTTGCTCTGACTCTAGAATAAAATGGCTCAGATGAGCTTTTTAACTCGGGCAGGTATTGCAGAGGGAGTGTGCACCTTAGTTTAAGAAATACTAGTTCTGTACGTGCCTGAATGTCGGCGGGAGGTGTCAACGACTGCTCTGTTTTTCAGGGCTGCTGTCCCGACTCCCCGTGGCGAGAGCCTGTCCCCCCTCCCAGGCCTCCCGGGGTGTGACAGGGGCTGTGTGGGCCCTGGGCCGGCTCAATCACGTGGCCGTCGCCGTGCCGGACCTGGAAAAGGCCAGGGCCTTTTACCGGGACGTCCTGGGGGCCCGGGTGAGCGAGGTGTCCGCCCTCCCCGAGCACGGCGTGTCGGTGGTGTTCGTGGACCTTGGAAACACCAAAATGGAGCTGCTCCACCCGCTGGGAGACAACAGCCCCATCGCGGGGTTTCTGCAGAAGAACAAGGCCGGCGGGATGCACCACGTCTGCATCGAGGTACGCTGTTTGCTTTAGGGCGGGCGGCGTTTCACGTTCCTCTCACAGCACATCTCTTCCTGCTGGAGACTCATACAGCACTGTCGTCAGAAATTTTGTATGAAGTTCTTTTTTTGCTAATCACCTGCAGATATTTTCCCATTGGTTTTTAGAGAGAATGGGAGGGAGGAGAGAGAGAGAGAGACAGAGACAGAGACAGAGACATACATCGATTGGTTGCCTCCCACACCCCCACACTCTGACCAGGTTGCAGGGATGGAGCCCGCAACCGAGGCACATGTCCTTGACAGGAATCGAATCTGGGACCCCTCAGTCCTCGGGCTGACGCTCTAGCCACTGAGCCAAACTGGCTAGGGCATGAAGTTCTTTAAAGGGGAAGAGATATATTTTCTTTTCCTCTAGAAAACAAAGAATAGTATAGTTTATCAATCTGGACTCAACAGCGTCTACAAAAGTCACTGCAGCCTAGCCAGTGTGTCTCAGTGGTTGAGCATCAACCTATGAAGCAGGAGTCCCGGTTCACTTCCCAATCAGGGTACCTGCCCGGGTTGTGGGCTGGATCCCCAGTCGGTGGCGTGCAGGAGGCAGCCATTGTATGGTTCTCGTCATTGATGTTTTCCCCTCTCTCTCCCTCTGCCTCCCTCCCTCTCTGAAACAAATGAAAACATTTTTTTGAAAGTCGCCAAACAGATGTGAGTTTCCGCTCTATGATTCATTGATCACATATGACCTCCAATATAACGGGAATGCGGCTGCTTTCACTCTCCAAGGCCATTAGGAGCAGCAGTGAAAAGACCTCATGAAGCGAGAAGTCATGGAGCATTCATGGAATTACTTTCTGTCCTGAACGGTCTGCGACCTTCTTTCTTACCACCAAAGCAGCACCTTTTCAGTGACTGCGGTGGTTTCCCAGGCTCCTCCATTGTGTCCACTAACAATTCCTAAAAAAATATGGCGCGTTAGATAGATCGTCCTCCTGGGAGCCTTCCTCAGGAGCGGCTCCTGCTCAGGTGTCTGCCTTTTGGAATGTCTGCAATAGCAGTCACACTGCAGTTTAACGTCTTCCGATAGGAGCGATGTCAGGCAGGCCTCTCCGGTTCCAGAAGAGAGGCGTGTTGATTTCAAGGATTGACTCAGTTCCTATTGCAGACACACTAGTATCTGAGAACCTACTGTGTGCGCGCTACTGAGGACTTGGTTCAGCAGTGAACAGGACAGACCGTGCCCGCGTGGGGAGGGGCGGCCGCAGCAGCAGTCTGTCCTGTGCTAAGCAGAATTCACCTCCGAGTCTCCTCACTAACCATTGAGGGGAAGGGTGACGGCTGGTGGCAGGCCGAGGAGGCGGGAAGGCGTCTGTGAAGGGGAAGGGGTTCCCCAGGGACGAGGGCAAGCCCTCCGGGCAGAGGGAGCAGCACGCGGAAAGGCAGAGTTACTGGAACACCTGCTGGCCCAGCAAGTGCGCCACGTGCATTATTTTCTCCATTTTTTATAGCCACCCCAGCAGGGGTGCCATTATCCCCAGGGACGGGTGAGGAGGCAGACAGACTGGCTTGCCCATCGTCACACGACTAGTGAGTTTTGTCCAAACTGGATTTGTTCTCATTCCAGCGTCTGCACCGGTAGATGGCACCCGATGGCCATCGTTGTATGAGCTGAACTTAAAATCCGAGATGGGGGCCGTGGGATGTTAGGCAGGGAACTTACAAGGCCTGATAGTTCACCGTTACCCCTGACTTAGAAGGCTAATTTGGGCTGCCAGTCTGTATTGCAGTGGGCTTGGGGTTTATCTGAGACCCCCAAGGATGACAAGCAGGATCCCCCGCCTTTGAACCCGCTGCTCCCTGTCTCACACTGCACTGAGTGGGCCCTACTTCAGAGCCCAGGCCTGTAAAGGAAGCCGGTGTGGGTTAGGAGTACAGTTAAGCAACCCCACAGAGGAGGTGAGAGTGGAGACTGGAGGGGAGATGACAGTGTGGTTCAGTGTAAAACGAGGGCGGGAGACGGAAGTTGTGGCCAGTGGTGTGTTAGTCCTTACGGTAATAAGAGACACCAGCATGAGTCGCTGCTCTCCGTGAAAAATCGAGTGGCTTCACTAGGCAAACAGTCCTCAGTCTGAGAGGGAGCTGTCCCCGGCTGAGGGCTCACTCAGTCAGCTGGTGTAAAAGCCTTCATCTTCCTCAGAGGCAGACGGGCTGGCTTGGACTCGGCCCCACCGATGCCCTGGTCAGAGCTCTCTTTGTCCCAGGGCGACAGCCTTGGAATTGTCACTGACCTCACATCGTGTGAATTACAGTCACTGCCGGTGCTACTCCTTAGAAATAGAACACAAGTCGTATAGATCATCTTATTTTTATACATATATGTGTTTGTTTTCAATGTATTCTTACCGATTTCAGAGAAAGGGAGAGGGAGACAGAGACATGGATGCTGAGAGAGAATCGTCCATTGTCTGCCTTCTGCACCCACTGGGGATCAGGCCCGCAGCCCCGGCAGGTGCCCTGACCAGGAAATGAACTGTATCCTCCCTGCTCCTGGGGCTCAGCCACTGAGCCGCCGGCCAGGCTGGAGGCCGTGTTGACTCGTGGGGCTGCCAGGAGTGCTTGCGCCCCCACAGCCGCCCCGAGGAGGTGGGCTGGTGTCCACCGGAACGGGCTGGGCTTCCCCTCAGCCGCTCGGGCCGCAGGGGCCCGGTGAGAACGGCGAAGATGTTCGGCGGCGTGGCTGCTCACCAGGACGGCCCTGCAGCTGCTTCCCCGGCGTATGAGCTGGTGTTTGTGCTGGTCTCACAGAGGCTCTGCTCCGGCGGAGGAGAGGGCAGGAGCGGAGCTTCTCCTCCCAGGACCCTGTGAGGGGGTCGCCATGCTCTCCCATGCGCTCTGTGTCTTCCTCTCTGTAGGTGGATGACATAGACGCCGCTGTGGCGGACCTGAAAGCAAAGAAGATCCGCAGTCTCAGTGACAAGGCCAAAATCGGGGCCCACGGGAAGCCCGTCATGTTCC
Source organism: Lasiurus borealis (assembly GCA_004026805.1). Taxonomy (NCBI): domain Eukaryota; kingdom Metazoa; phylum Chordata; class Mammalia; order Chiroptera; family Vespertilionidae; genus Lasiurus; species Lasiurus borealis. Next base: position 8,109 of record PVJN01016513.1, read on the forward strand.
TGCACCCCAAGGACTGCGGGGGCGTGCTGGTGGAGCTGGAGCAGGCCTGATGCCTACGTGTAAGGAGCCGCGTAACGGCCGGGAAAGCTCCCCGGAGGGCACTTTGCTTTGAACCCGTCACTCACTCCTTCGGTCACTTCAAAGCTAAAACCAAATTACAGGAGGAGATTCAAAAAATTACCTGTGTGTGTAAGTACACAGTGTGTGTCCCCCCAAAAATGTACACACTCTGAATAATTGTGAATTCCAATGGGTTAAATCTGAAAAGAAAGACATGAATTGAGCTATCAGCTAAGTGCATATACTTTTTTCGGGGGACACACCTGTGTGTGTGTGTGTGTGTGTGTGTGTGTGTATCACTTTGAGCTTTATTTGGAGGAAATTTTGATCACCGAATGCCTAAGGAATATTATTAAAATCAGTTTCATAGAAATAAATTCTTCCTTTTCTAACATGGGGTCATTTTGGACAGTACACTGGCTGTGTGAAAGGGTGTGTGTGTGTGTGTGTGTGTGTGTGTGTGTGAGAGAGAGAGAGAGAGAGAGAGAGAGAGAGAGGGGGAGAGAGAGAGAGAGAAAGAAAGAAAGGGAGGGAGAGGGGGAGAGAGAGATGAGGCAGGTGGTAGGGCCTCCGATGTTCGGCTTTTCTGGAACACCTCATGCTCACAAGCCCCTCGGGGCAGGTGTTTGGGGTGCTAAGTCCTACACTTGGGGGCAGGAAGGTGTGTGGAGAACGGTGTGAGCTCTGGCTGCACAGTCGGCCGTGTTTGTAGAGGTCAGTGGCCGTGGAGAGGGCAGCGAGTGTGTAGAGGTAACCATCATCCAGGTGCGGGGACACAGCAGCGGAGGGATGTGCGGAAGGAGAGAACCTTGCCGAGGCGCTCAGGGTGCGGGGGAAAACGGCTCCATGAATAGATGTAGACCGTTACAGAGCAGCGCGGCGGGTTGGGAAGGAGGGAGCACAGCTCTCAGAGAGGCTTAGAGGCACAGCAGGCTTTGGGCCAGACTTACTTTTTAAAAATTCCTTATTGTTGAAAGTATGACAGGTGTCCCCCTTACCACCATTGTCCTCTCCCGGCCTGCCCTGACCCCAGCCCAAGCCTTCACCCACCCCCCACCATTGTCTGTGTCCTCTGGTTATGCTTCTATGCATATAGGTTCTTTGGTTGATGTCTAACCCTCCACCCCCCAGCCCCCACTCCCCTGCCTTAAACAAGTATCAAGCGACTTTCCAGAATCAGGTGGATGCATAGAATGAGTTCATGGTGTGTGGGAAAGGGTTAACATCTTATAACGCGTGGATAATTGGATGCTGAGGTATGTACACAGTGAGCCTGCTGTTAGGGAAGACAAGTGTAGCTTTGAGTTGTTACTTAAAAGTTAAAAGCAATGCCCTAGCCTGGTCCTGGGTTCGATTCTGGTCAAGGGTACATACAAGAATCAACCAATGAATGCATAGATATGTGGAACAAAAAATCTCTCCACCTCTTCCTCCCTTCCCTCCCTCTTCACCCCTTCCCTCCCTTTCCCTCCTCTCTTCACCCCTTTTCTCCCTTCCTCTCTCTTTCTTTCTACAATCAATTCTTCTTAAAAAAGGGAACTGAGGCCAAAACCGGTTTGGCTCAGTGGATAGAGCGTTGGCCTGCAGACTGAAGGGTCCCGGGTTTGATTCCGGTCAAGGGCATGTACCTTAGTTGCGAGCACATCCTCAGTAGGGGGCGTGCAGGAAGCAGCTGATCGATGTTTCTCTCCCATCGATGTTTCTGCCTCTATCTCTGTTTCTTCCTCTCTGTAAAAAAATCAATAAAATATATTTATAAATAAATAAATAAATAAAGGAACTGAGGAGAAACCAAGATGGCCGCATAGGTGAGCACCTACACTGCTGCCTCACACAATAATTTCAAAACTACAACTAAAAGACAGAACGGACATCATCCAGAACCACAGGAAAGCTGGCTGAGGGAAAATTCTACAGCTAGAGGGAGAGAGAGGGGCTCATGGAGACCCAGAGGAGCTGCAAAAGCTGAGGTATGGAGACGCGTGTGTGGAGAGGACAGGCAGCTGAGTGCCTGGCTGGCTTCCTCTAGTGGGAAGGAGACAGAAACTCCCGACTGCACTGAACCTCACTTCTGACTGCACTGAACCCCAGTTCTGGGCAAGACTCATACGGGGGGAGTCTGGACTTGTGAAAAGGGAGGAGCGTGCAGAAACTCAGGGAAGCCACGAAAGGCAGAGGTCTGGAGGTGCACACAAAGGGGACTGACTGCTGATTGTGCTGCTGGCTTTCTGTAGCGGGAGGAAGACAGAACTTCCCAACTGCACTGAAATCCAGGTCCGACTGCACTGAACCCCAGTTTCGGGTGAGATCCTGGGCACCCAGATTCACACGGGTCCTTGGAGCACACGGAAACTCGGGAGCTGGAAAGGCAGAGGTCTGGAGGCGTGCATGTGCACACACACAGGGCTGCAGTGATTACCAAGGAACACTGAGAACCAGGGGCCGCCTTGTAGGGCAGGGCTGACGGGAAGCCAAGGCTGTCTGCTCAGCCCTGAGACTCCACCACATCCAAGCCCAGCACAGAGGCTTTTGCAGTCTTGTAAGTCTTAAGGCTGAGTCCAGCACAAAGTTGTCTGGCATAGACTCATCTGATCCTCATAACCAATTGGTCAATTACCCCCAGTGATACCAACAACAATCAAGACTTAACTACAAGACTGTACACACAGTCCATAAAGGGGCACACCAAGAGAGTCCACCTCAGGTAACTGGGGAGGCAGAGCTACTGGGCCATATAGGACACCTAGCACACAAAGCTAGTCTACCATCTCAGGGAGGCAATGAAAATACGGAGACAAAGGAACAGATCACAAATGAAAGAAATGGAGGAAAACAAACTACTGGATATAGAGTCCAAAACCACGGTTATAAGGTTTTTAAAGAATTTCCTAGAAAAGATGGATTAAATTTAGCGAGACCCAAGAGATGAAAAATGACCAACTAGAAATTAGCCATACACTGACTGAAATAATTATTATACAGAGGCCTAACAGCAGACTAGAGGAACGCAAGAATCAAGTCAAAGATTTGAAATACAAAGAAGCAAAAAACACTCAACTGGAAAAGAAAAAATCCAAAAATGTGAAGATAATGCAAGGAGCCTCTGGGACAACTTCAAGTGTACTAACATCAGAATTGTGGGGGTGCCAGAAGAAGAGACAGAGCAAGATAAATAGACTTACAAGTCCAGGAAGCACACAGAACCCCAAACAAAAGGAATCCAAAGAGGACCACATCAAGACACATCATAAAATACCAAGAGCAAAAGACAAAGAATATTAAAAGCAGCAAGAGAAAAACAATTCATTACCTACAAGGGAGCACCCATACGACTGTCAGCTGATTTCTCAACAGAAACGATGCAGGCCAGATGGGAGTGGCAAGAAATATTCAAAGTGATGAAGAACCTACAACCAAGATTACTGTACCCAGCAAAGCTGTCATTCAGAATTGAAGGGCAGAAAAAGCTAAAGGAGTTCATCACCACCAAGCCAGTATTGTATGAAATGCTGAAAGGTACTCTTTTAAGAAGAGGAAGAAGAAGAAGAAAAAGGTAAAGATAGAAATTATGAACAACAAATACGTATCTATCAACAAGTGAATCTGAAAATTAAGGGAATTGAAGATTTGATCAACAGAATAAACTGGTGAATATAATTGAAGATTTGATCAACAGAATAAACTTTTGAATATAATAGAATCAGGAGCATAGAAAGGGAGTGGACTGATAATTCTCAGGGGGAAAGGGGTGAGGGGGGTGCAGGGAGAGACTGGACAAAAATCATACACCTATGGATGAGGACATGGGGGGAGGAGATAAGGGTAGAGGGAGGTGTGGGAGCCGGATGGAGAGGATCCATGGCAGGGGAAAAGGAATAATTGTAGTAATCTGCACAATAAAGATTTATTTAAAAAGGAGGCGGGGACTGAAAAGTGTATGGCCTTGTATGTCCTCACTTGGACAACCACATTCAGCTCGCAGTGACGGATAACAGGTTTCTGTGTCTCATGGTGACCTGCGGGCGTGACCCGGGTTCCCGCAGCCAGGGCATGCGTGCGGGTGGCGCCACCCTGCTGGTTCAAAGCCAGCACAGCTGTGAGTTCTGAGCCCTCAGCACGGCACGCGTTTCCGATGCCTTCTGTGTGCAGAAAGCTGCCTCCGCGTTAACTCACCTCAGTTGTCAGGCCGCCAAACCGTACCCTGCACCTTTGTGAAGGGGCAGCGCTGGCTTCTGTGCGAGGGAGGCAGCCAAGACGCGCCCTGAGAACGGGAGATAAGGCCGGGCTTGGCCGGGGCGCGGGCGGAGGCCACGCGGTGGGCAGGCTGGCCGGCTCCCAGCGGGTACGCCACGAGGTGGTTTTCAGGTGCTCGAGGCGGATGTGCCAGCCCCTGCGGTGATGGGGACGGAGATTTGAGCTCAGAGGAAAGCAGGTGCGGAACTGTCACTTGCTGATGAAAACTGTGATTGTTTGCAACCTGGGACACCCCTCGGTGATTGGGAACTGAGGAGGGGGCTGCCCCAGGAGCTGAGGCTGGCCGAACCTGGTCCCTATGCCAGAGTGTAACCCCCCACCCCCACCCCAGCTACGGTGCCGGCCGGCCCCGGGGTTGGCTGGGTGCTGTGGCTGAGCGTGAAATTCACCCCTGTTGTCATTCTGTTCCTCAAACCCGGAAGGCCCAGCCTAGCGGAAGGGCAAGAAACTAATGGTTGTCATGGCAACGGTGGAAAACACACTTGAACTCCCCCACAGGCCTGCCCCATCTTTCTTCAAGTCGCACAAGCCAGAGACTGAAGTTGAATTCTGACACGGCCTGGCCTCCAACAATCGTACACACACACACACACACACACACACACAGCCCTCACAAAGGCCTCTTTCTTTGGCTTGGCAAATAGCTCGGTCCATCTGCTGCTCCCCATCCCCCTTCGTCTGGCTCCCTGCACCCATTCCCATCCCCCCAGTCCCTCTTGGCAGCCAGACCCCGTGTGTGTGTGTGAGTGTGTGTGTAAGATGCCATTACCATGTTTTATGATGCACCTTAGGTCAGCGGCCACTGCACACGTTAAAAGAATCATCCTCACACAGAGCACGGGAGGGTGGCTTCAGTTCAGTGAAACGCTCACACAAACAAAGACCTGCAGCCCCATCCCAAGTCCCGAAGGAAAAGGCTGCACCTCAGAGACAGCTCCACGGCGTGGCAGCCCCCGAGGCCCTCCTGGGAGCGGACGGCCAGGGCCACGCTGGAGCCCGTGCCCCCAGGACGCCGGGCGTGGTGCCCGGGTGGCCTGCACTGAAGCTTCCTGAGAAAGCAAGCGCCCGGCCAGAGAGAGAGAGAGCGAGAGCGCACAGCCCTGCCACCGAGAAACAACACCTCCCGTCCCGCCTCGGACCCCAGCAGGCGGCTTTCCGGCCTCTGCCTCCTGAGCGCCGGGCTCCAGGCATCCTTCCAAGACGGGTAGGCGGGCCAGGCAGGGAGCCAGGAGCCCACGGCCATGGTGGGAGCTCGGGGTGGGGGCGGGAACAGGTGCGAGGCAGACCTGGAGCAGAAGGGTCCCCAAGGCCCTCCCAGCAGCCCTCCTCCCCACCAGGGCACCACCCGTGGTCTCCTCGCCCCTGAGGCGGTGTCCATGCTGTCCTGGAATGGGCCTGGGCGTCACCAGGAAAATTCCCAGGTGCCACTGCTCTGCCCAGGAGCAGCCAGGAAGACCCCACCTCCCCTGGGAGGGCCCCGGAAGCCGGTCACAGCCCTGTCGCTGTCTGGTTCTCAGAGACCATATACATGGAGCAGTGTTGTCATACAGTGTTCACACACAGTTTGGCCAAGTTATATTTCTTTTTAACATATATTTTTTATTGATGTCAGAGAGGAAGGGAGAGGGAGAGAGAGAGAGAAACATCAATGATGAGAGAGACATCGATCAGCCGCCTCCTGCACGCCCCACAGTGGAGATGTGCCCGCAAGCAAGGTACATGCCCCCGACCGGAATCGAACCTGGGACCTTTCATTCTGCAAGCCAACGCTCTATCCACTGAGCCACACCGGTCTCGGCTATATTTCTTTTTAATACGTATTTTTTATTGATGTCAGAGAGGAAGGGAAAGGGAGAGAGAGAGAGAAACATCAATGATGAGAGAGAATCACTGACCGGCTGCCTCCTGCTGGGGATGGAGCACACAACCCTGGCATGTGCCCCCGACTGGAACCTGACCGGGGCCCTTTAGTCCCCAGCCCACACTCTATCCACGGCCACACTGGCTAGGGCTGTAGCAATGCTTTTTATTGCTTTAAGTCATTCCCCTCTTGTGACAAGCTTTTATATATTTACTAGTGGCCTGGTGCACAAAATCGGTGCACATTAAAAGGGAATTAGTTAGAGGAACTATCTTAATATTGCTATTTGCTCTTTCTCTATAGTAGAAGTGTCAGAGATGAAAGGAAAGTAGTAAACTGTATATGGAAATCTCTCTCCCACCACAGGACCCAGAGTCAGGTCCCCGCCTCAAAGTTGTGCAAGACCCAGACCCGGCTGCCCCCCTCCCCAACTGGGCAGGATCCAGACCTGGCAGGTCCCACCCTTGTCAAGCCCCGCTGGGCGGGGGACATTGCTTCAGTCCCCTGGCCTGGTACTGGAGTAGGGGGCATGGCCTCAGGGCACTCCAGGGTGGGGAGCGCAGCCTGAGGTGCCATGGCCCAGTGCCAGGGTGGGGGGCGTGGCCTGAGGTCCCCCATCAAGTTCCACCAGGCAGGAGCAGCCTGAGTCCCTCCAGCCCAGCACCAGGACGGAGGGGGGGGCACCTTGAGGTCCCCCGTGAAGCCCTGCCAGGCAGAGGGCGTGGCCTGAGGTTCTCTGGCCTGGTGCCGGGGTGAGGGGTGCAGCCTGAGGCCCCCCATCAAGTCCCACTAGGCGGAGGTGTGGCCTGAAGTACCCTGCCAAGCCCTGCTGGGCAGGGGGCTTGGCCTGAGGTCCCCTATCAAGCCCCCCTGGGCCATGGGTTCGAATCCTCAGGTCCCTGCTGATTGCTCGTTAAGGCTCATTATGGGAACTCAGTCTCCGCTGTTAGCTCCACCATCTTTGTGTCGAAGTGACGGTCAATTTGCATATCCCTCTTTATGATACAGGCTAAGGTTTTTAATGTAAACTAATGGGCACATTAGCAGATACTCGGGTTTGCTGGGTCTCACACTGGTGGCCTCAGGGCTTGGCCCAGGCCCTTCTGTAGGATGTTCAGCGGCAACCCCGTCCCCGTCCCCAGCACCGGCCTCGTCTGAGATGGCCCGACTGCCTTCAGCCTCAGCCAGGTCCGGGTACACGCACCCGAGTTGGCCCCACACCTTGACGTGGGGGTGCGATCCCCCGGCACCCACCGAGCCAAGCAAGAAGAGGCGCGCCCGGAGCCGTGGGGGGTGTTCCTTGCCTGGTCCTGCCCCTGGAAAAGCCACCGGTGGCCCGTGCCACGCGGAGGATCACCTCAGAGCCCAGCGCTGAGGGTGGCGAAGCGCTCCCTCCATTCACCCTCCCTCCTCCCACCCCCCTGCTGTGCCCCTGTGACACCGACTCAGGCCCCGCACAGCCTGTGCCTCTCGGGACAGCGGGTCCGGAGACCTCCCTGAGCCTCTGCCCCCACAAGCGCCACCCGGTCACGGCTTAATTCCTTCTGAGACGCGCCTCCCAGGTGCTGCAAGCGACCGGGGGGACGGCTTCTGGAGCGGAAAGAGGCCCCGTGACCGTGAACACACCTGCTCTGGGGCCTCGCGTGGCCGCTGCTTCCTGCACCTCTGGCGCTCCCTGCGGCACAGAAGCCGAGGCCTCCCTGTACCCGGCCAGGCCAGGCCAGACCCGGAGGGAGGGCCCGGGACGGGGACTCACACCGGCTTAAAAACCGGGGAACGTCTAGCCGCGGGGGTTTCAGGCACGGCTGCACCGGGGCTTCTCCTGGTGTCACCCTGGACGACCGCCTCCCCCCTTCAGTCCTGCGTCCCTCCCCGGGGCTCCCGCCTGTGGCTGCCTCCGCTCCCCGGGGGAAAGTGTCGCCTCCCCAGTATCTCAGTGAGAGAAAGCGACACCCCACACCGCTGTCTTCTTTCTAGGGAGGAGCTTGGCTCCCGCGGTTTGTTTCCCCCGGCGTGTCTGTGTCTGCGGAGGACGCTGCCGGGCCTGGGAAAGGCCTGCTGGAGTGTGAGCCGCTGAGTGACCTTCCCCCCGACTCACATCCCCAAGGTAGGAGAAGCCAGCGTGGGGTGGCGCAGATCCCGTCTCTTCCCATGCGTCCCGCACCTCGGGGCTTTTAATATGTCTGTGTCTGCACTGGAGGCCCGGTGCACAAAATGTGTGCACTGTGTGTGTGTGTGTGTATGTGTGTGTCATTCCTCAGCCTGGCTGCTCTCTCACAGTCCGTGCGCAGCCTAAACCGTCCTCCCACCTGTACGGCAGGACATTCATCTGTGAAAGGGGGGCATGCATTCTTTTTATTTTACTTATTTATTTACTTACTTATTTTTAGTATATCTTATTGATTTTTTACAGAGAGGAAGGGAGAGGGATAGAGAGTTAGAAACATCCATCAGCCGCCTCCTGCACGCCCCCCACTGGGGATGTGCCCGCCACCAAGGTCCATGCCCTTGACCGGAATCGAACCCGGGACCCTTCAGTCCGCAGGCCGACACTCCATCCGCTGACGCTCCATCCGCTGAGCCGCACCGGCTTCGGCAAAGGCATGCAATTCTTTTAAAAACCGACTGACAGCGTGTGCGGGGCGTTGACACGTTATTGGAAAGACCTGGCGGGAAGCCGGGTCTGGAACCCCTTTGAGCTGGAAGGTAGTGGAACAAAGTCTGAAGTTCACGTGCGTGGCCACTAGATGGCGGCAGGTAGTGCAGCGGTGGTTCTGCAGACAATGCCAGAGGTGCCCTGTGGCTGCGGTGGGAGGGTCTGTTTTTTCCTCTGGGGGGAGAGGAGGTGACAGATTTCAGAGGCGGGTACTCTCCCACGCGTGGGAGCCAGGGTTAAGGGCGGCCGTGTAACAGCTGTGCTCTGGGATGGGTCATCCGTGTTTCAGACGACGCCGGCACGTGAGCACGGGTCCGCGCACACCTTTTCCTTTGTGGTTTCCGCCCGTGCAGGCACACGGCACGCGTCTTCTCTCCGTTCTCTCGTGAACAGTGCGTCTCCGAGAACGGTGATCCATTGCAGGCCCTCTGTGTGTGCGGGACGTTACCTGCTGGCGGTGTGAGCTGCACGCCTCTCCCTCCCGGCCTGCTGTTGACTTTGCTGTGGTGGAGGTTGCCGTACGGGAGTTTTTCGGAAGCCAAGTTTGGGAATCTCTTATGTTATGGTGTTCTAGTTTGTTTGTTTTTTAAGTATATTTTATTGATTTTTTTATAGAGAGGAAGGGAGAGGGATAGAAAATTAGAAACATCGATCAGCTGCCTCCTGCACACCTCCTACTGGGGATGTACCTGCAACCAAGGCACATGGCCCTGACTGGAATCGAACCTGCGATCCTTGAGTCTGCAGGCCGACACTCTATCAACTGAACCACACCGTTCAGGGCGTGGCTCTCTAGTTCTGTGGAATCCCAGGGAAGGCTTGCGCCACTCCCCGCGTCTTTAAAAAGTCACCGGAGAGTGACGGTGTAAGCCCACCCCGGTTAGGAGGCCGAGGGAGCTGCCCGCACCTGGTGGCCATGGGACAGCACGGCTTCTCCTGTGCACAGGAGGGTGAACCTCAGCGGCCGGCCCCGACCTGGCCCCTGGGAAGAGCTCCCGCCAGGTGGTGGGGGAAGGGCACAGAGCTCCCAGCTCGCCCACTGCCGGGACGCGCAGGGCGAGGGTCATAAAAGGCACCCGCGTCTGGTTCCCCTTGGGGATCTGACCACCTTGGAATGAGGCCAGAAGATGGGGCTCTGGAACCCTGTTCTTTTTATTATTTTTTTAAATATATTTTATTGATTTTTACAGAGAGGAAGGGAGAGGGATAGAGAGAAACATCAATGAGAGAGAGACATCGATCAGCTGCCTCTTGCACACCTCCTGCTGGGGATGTGCCCGCAACCAAGGTCACTGCCCTTAACTGGAATCGAACCTGGGACCTTTCAGTCCGAAGACTGACGCTCTATCCACAGAGCCACACCGGTTTCAGCCTGGGACCCCGTGCTTAATGTTTGAGGCTGTGGGGTCCTTTCTTCCCCGTTGCTGCCGCCCAGTCACCGGCATTTGGGGAGAAGCTTGGTGCAGAGCAGCCGATGCAGCTGAGCTGTCTGCGGGCGGGGCGGCCAGTAGGTGAGACACAACAGTGGAGGCAGAGCACCCCGGGGAGAGGGGCGCCCGCCTGGCCTGCTCAGGCTGGTGCTCGGGCTCTATTTGGCATTTTGTTACAAAGCTGCCCCCCAGGACCAACCCTCCACTGGAGGGCCTGGCTCTCTGGGTGCCTGTGTGTTGTTTGGAGGCGGGTGGAGGGGCTGCAGAGCGAGGGGAGGGAGCCAGGGGCTCAGGAATCCACGGCCCGTCCCCTTAGCCTCAGTCCCTCTCCTCTTGGGTCACCCCACGCAGCCCGCCCCTTCCTCCTGGGCCAGCGGTTCTCCACCTTCCTCAGGCTGCGGCCCTTTAAGACAGCTCCTCATGGGGTGGTGACCCCCACCCATAACATTATTTCCGTGGCTGCTTCATCGCTGTCATCTTGCTACTGTGATGAACTGTATCTGTGTTTTCCAAGGGTCTTAGGCGGCCCCTGTGAAAGTGTTGTTTCACCCCCCAAGGGGTCGCGACCCACAGGTTGAGAACCACCGCTCCTGGGCCTTCTGTTCTGCTCCAGGGTCCCCCACCCCCCGCCCAGCCCAGCGACGACAAGCAAACAGCGGCAGGGACCGGGCCTCTGGGGAGGAGGCACCCGGCCAGGCAGCCCCTGCAGGGCTCCAGGCAGAACCTCAGGTGGCCACGTGGGTCCTGGGACCGAATGCAAGGGCAACGGGTCAAAGGTGACGCCAGCGTCTCCAGCACCCCCAAGAAGGGCTGGGGGACGGCTCTGGACGGGACGGGAGGGGAGCCCTGGGCGAGGTGGTGCGGTGCGGGGCGGGCGGTGCAGGCACGGACAGCGCGGGGTGGGGGTGCAGGAACGGGTGATGCTGGTGACCAGAGACCCAGAATGCGGATGGGGCGGGGGACCAGCCCAGCCCTCGCCGATGCGCTTTCTGGGGCTGCGATCCCCGATCCCCGGGGGCTGCTCGCCGGCCGCCCCTCCCGCCCCGCACCCCGCAGCAGGGCGCGGTCGCCAGGGCCCCTGCGCGCCGCACGAAGGCGCTCCCGAACCGGCAGGGGGCGGCGCGGCGGCGCGGGGCGGGTGCGGGTGCGGGCGCCGCGGAGGCTCCACCGCCCGCCCGCGCTGCGCCCGTGGACAGACCCGCTCCGGATCCGGCAGGGCCGGGCGCCCGGGGGACCTGCGCGCTCCCCAGGCCCGGGCGCGTGGGGCCGAGCTGCCTGCGGAGCCCGGGCTCCGGCCAGGTCCCTGAGGTCAGCCCGCAGCACCGGCCCCAGGTGCGCCCGCCCCGGCCCCTCCGCCCCCCTATCCTGTGCGCCCTCCCCGGCCCCCTCCCCGCGCCCCCTCCCCGCCCTCCGCCCCCCTATCCTGTGCGCCCGGTCCCGGCGAGGCTGGGGGAGGGGCGGCGGCGCATCTTTGTCCTCCTCCTCGCTTCCCGCCGCGCGGAGCGGGGCCGCCGGCGTCTTCCCAGCCGCGTCCCGGGCGGGGGTGCGGGCGGGGGCGGGGGCGGCGGTGCGGGGCGCGCGGCAGAGGCGGCCCTGCGTGCTCACGCCGCGTCCGGGGCGCGCCCGCCGCCATCCAGCTTCCCGGGCGGCGCGCGGCGCGGCGGGCGCGGGCGCACAAAGACCGGCGGTGGCGGCGGCCGCACAGCCCCGAGCCCGGTGAGTGGGGGCCGCTGCGGGCTGGGGCGCGGGCCGGCGAGGGGGCCGGGTGCGGGGCGCGCTGGCTCGTGCCCTGTGGTCGGGGCCCCGGCTCGGTCCCTCGGACCCGGCGGGGCGTCCTGGGGGGTTATGGGGGGTGCGGACCGGCGCCCCCTGGACCCGCGGAGCCGAGCGGCTGCTCGCGCATCCTGGCGGGGGACTCGGCGGCGCGGGGCGCTGGCAGCGGGGCCTGTCCGCACCGGCTCCGCAGGGCTGGGGTCGCTGCGCGTCCGGCGCATCCCCGCGCGGCGCTGGCACCATGTCCCTGCTCCGGGCGGCCACTCCCGAGTTTGGGGGGGCCTCGGGGTCCCCTGGCGCCCGGGAAGCCGAGCCTGGATCCCCGCGCCCTCCTGTTTTTCGCTTTTCAATGAGACGGTGCGGAGAGAGCGCTCAGTTAACATTCCGCGCGCCTGGGCCCGGGGCCTCCAGCGCGGGCCGGGGCCGGGGCAGAGCCAGCCGGTCCCTCCAGGCTGTGCGCCAGGGCCTGTGCGCCAGGACTGGGCTGGGGACGGGGTGCCCGGGCCCGGGCGCGGGGGGCCGCCCTGCCCCAGTTTCAGGGAGAACGGCCGCTTGTCTGCGCTTGGTGTTTACCCGCAGAGGAAGGCGGCGTCTGTCCCATCTCTTCGCCTTGGTCGCTCCGGGGCCAGACCCCAACCGGTGGCTTTGCGGAGGGTGGGGCGCCCTCCGCCTCCGCCCCTCCCTCTCTGGCACTGCCCGTGTCTGTGTAAAGAACGGTTGTTTCAGAAAGCCCGGCCCGAAGGGTCCTGGGCACACATTGCAGGTGCCCAGAGCTGTGGGCGGCCGGCGGTCAGGCCTGGGTGAGTGGCCTGCTGGAGGGGGGGACGCAGAGGGGGGTGTCTCTCCTCTCCCGGGCGGTCCCCCAGGCCGGGGACAAGCTCTGCTGTCCCCCGAGCTGCTGGGCTGCCCACCCTGTGCCCTCACCCCTGGGGGCCGGCGCTGCAGCCCCATCTGCGCGGGGCTGGAGAGGGCCTCCTGGCGGCGAGCCGCACGGACCCGGGTCCCGGCATCGGAGACCGAGCTGGAGGCGGTGGGGCCCGCTGGCTGAGGTGGCCGCCTCCGGGTGGTGCCACCGGCACAGGACAGGAGACTGGGGCGGGGGCGGCCTCCGGAGCTGGGCCGGATGGGGTCCCCCGACAGTCCTCCATGGGGCCCCTCTCTGCAGACCTTGGTCATTTGTTCTGGCACCCCCCCCCCACTCCATCTCCGGGTCCAGGCTTCTGTGCCTGGAAGGAGTGTGGGCTGAACCAGATGCACACGTGTGCTTGTGTGTGCATGTGCGTGTGTGTGTGCGTGTGTGTGTGTGTTTGTGTGTGTGTGTGTATGAGGGGCGAGGTGGGTGCTGGCAGGAGGGCCCAGTAGGTGACAGTCAACTCCCTGCTCCCCTCCCCCTCAGCCCACTTCCTCGGACACCCTGGACCCGACCCCCGTTCAGGTGTCCTCGTGCCTGTCCCTCGAGTACCGAGCCCCTTTCCTTAAAAAAAGGACAGTTTTGCAGGGATGGCGGGTGGGACGGGCTGTGACATGGAGGCGCGTAAACGAGCCGCTGAGCCATGGCCGCGAGCAGAGCTGGGCTGACGGTCAGCCCCAGTCACACCTGCGAGCCGAGAACCAGGGCTCAGACCCTGCGGTTCCCGGACACACGGCGGCGGCTCGGGCAGCGCCGGGCGGGGAGCTGTTGCCGAGGCCCACTGCCCCGTCTTGGGCTTTGCCTCTTCACCCGACGGCTCCACCGCTGAGGGCTCTGGTGGCACCACGGTCTGGGCGAGTGCTCGAGGGCAGTGGGCACAGAGGCCCCCACACGCCGCCGGCCCGCCCGCCCCAAGGCCTTCCGGAATGGGGGCACCTGGCCTTAGAGCAGCGGGAGCCCTTTCCTCCGCCCGGCCACCTGGGTGTCTGTACCGTCCTCCGTGGCCACGCAGGGTCACGCTTTGCAGCCAGCCTGCTCCGTGGCCAATGGCTGGTTAACTCGCCCCGCGGGCTGGACGTTGCCCACCGCGGCCTGAGAGAAACGGGAGAGCGAGCCCCGCCCTTGCCGGGTGGCCGTGAGGCACGGGGACGGGAGGGACAGGAGGGGACGGGGGGAGGGACGTGGCCACACGGCTCGCTCCCAATGTGGGTCACGTTTGGAGGACGCTCCCACACGGTGGCCCAGGTGGCTGGGCCCGGTGCCCGTGGGGAGGGCTCCTGGCTCCGTGCCCCTCCCCCAGCCCCCGCCCACCACCTGGGTCCCGTCCAGTTGGTGTCTCAGAGCCGCCTGCTGGCACTGGCTGAGTCAGCCGCCGTGGGCGAGTCTCCTCTCCGCTCCTCTCCTCTCCGCTCCTCTCCGCTCCGCTCCTCTCCGGCAGCCCGTCCCCGCTCCGGCCCGGCCTCTCCCCGGGCACACGGGCGCCCGCCCGGGAGGACAGGGACAGGGACCTCAAGGTCACCCGCGTGTGAGGTTCCAGACTCGCCATGGGCTCGGAGCCGCACCGGCTGGCGGTGCTGTTGCTGAGTGAGGGAGGGTTTCCCACTGGCTGCGGGGTTGCCCGGCTGGGTCTGTGGGGTTGCCCGTGGCGGGTTGGGCCCAGCCTGACCTGGTGTCCCTCGCTCACCCCTCAGTGGCTCTCCAGTGCCCACTCCGCTCCCAAATCCCATGCCCGACTTCCCCAGCGCCCCCCTGGCTCCCAGCGGTGGCCCTTCCACACCGTCCCGGTTCCCAGCAGACAGCCCCCCATTGCCCCCACCCCATCCCCCGGCCACCCTGACCCGGACCCTCCCATCCTCCTCGCTAGCCCGGCCGACGGTGGCTCTTTCCCGCGTCTCCCCGGTCCTCGGCGACCAGCACCCGCATGCGCCCGGTCGGATGTCCGCCGGCTGCTCCTCACACCCGGGAGTCCGTGTACGGGCCAGCGTCCCCACCAGCCTGCGTGTCAGCGGCTCCCCTTCCTCACGAACCCGCTCCGTGCTTCTGCGCACCTGGTGCAGAGTGTGAGGAGCACATGCATTATCGTTTGTGTGTCTGTCCTTCCCACGCCCATAGGAGGCTGGCTCACCTCTGTCCCTGGCAGCGGACAGCGCCCGGCCCTCCGGGGCTACTTGCGGGGTGGACGAGTGAATGAGGCCCAGGAGGGCGGTTCTCCGTTCAGCACGGCCTGGCTCCGAGCCCGCTCCCCTTCCAGGCCTGGACCCGAGTTGTGTTCCGTCAGGAGCCGAGCGCCGGGGCAGGCAGCACAGGGCCGCCCCAGAGAGGAGCGTCTGATCCCGTGGAGAATTCCCCCCGGGATGTGGGGACGCGGGCGGCCGGCTGTCCCCGCGTCACCTCCGCAGTCACCCGGCAGCCGCGGGCGCTGGGAGCGAGGCCCCTGCTTGCCCAGGTGCCGTTCTCCGCCATCTGGACGTTTCTAAACTCGCCTCGTGCCTTATGGCAGGCCCGCGCCCCGCGGCTCCCCTCGGCTCTGCCCGCCCCCTCCCCCCGTGGGCCAGGCCTCCCTCTGAGCCTCCCGCCGGCCGGGAAGACACGGTGCTTTTACCAGGAGGAGGACGTACCGGAGCAGGAGGGCAGCCTCCAGAGTCCCGGGCGCTCCCTTCGAACCCGGCTCTGCCTCTGTCCCCTGCCCCGGGGGCCTTGGGCGAGGCCAGTCGCTGGCTTTGGAGAGTCTTCTGGCTCAGCATCTGCCGTCCCACGTTCGTTGTCCCTTCTGCCACGGTCATTGCGAGCCACAAGCAGCGCGGGATCGAGCCGCTCCGCCGGGAGGTGCGCTGGTGGCCGGGATGGCGTCCTGCGCGGCCTCTCCGATCCCAGGCAGCGTCTGACCGGCCACGTTGGCTGATTTCAGCCACAGCCGGTCAGAGACGTGACCCTGTGTTCGAGGGATCGAGATGGAGAAGCTACTCAGACCAGGCCCAGACAGCTCTGGCTGTCCCTGAGCACAGAGCATGCTGCAGCTTCACAGGATGGGGGTCCCAGTCCCCTGTCTGCCAGATGGGGCCACAGGGAGATGCCCCAGACCCGCGGGGCTCCCTCCCCGGACCGTGCTGGGGCTGCTGATCTGGGCTTCCGCCAGAACCCGGAGCGGCAGGTGTCTGCTGTGGCCACAGCCCGCCCCAGCTCGGACGCTCGGCGAGGGCTGCCAGGAGCCTGCGAAGGGCGTGTGGCTCCTGAGGGTGGGGCGGTGCTGCGGGCGCCGGGCGGATCCGTGGGTGGAGCAGGCTGTCCCGGTGACCGGTCTCCGCTGATGGTGCGTCTGCGGGTGTGAGGGGCCGCTGGTCTCCGACAATGACGTCGTCGGTCGTCTCCCCTCTGCTGTGCCGGTTTTGCCGTGGAGGGGACACTGCGGTCTCTGCTTGGAGAACGGATGCTCTCCTGCCAGCGGCCGGAAGAGGCGGCTCAGAGGCCAGGCTCCTGTCCGGGGCTGCCGTGCGGGGTCCTCTGTGCGGCGGAGTCGGTGGCTCAGAGGCCAGGAGAGCGGCCAGGCCGGTGGGCTCTCGGACGTCCTCCCGAGAGGGCGGGCTGGCGGCCTTTCCTGCGGCCACTTCTCCGTCGCCGCTGCTTCGCCTCTCCCTGTGGGCGACCTTCCTCCCCATCCCCGCTGCACCCCCCGTACCGGGCGTCTGATCACGCTGGGGGGCCGTCCGCCCATCGAGCCCGGCCTGTGGACGGTCCCCCGCCGCGGCGTCCATGCTCACGAGCAGGTTTCTGCACCGCCACCTCCTGTCCTGCTCTGAGCGACAGCGTCACAGGTGTAAATATTGGCTGAGTCTGTGGGGGGCTGGGGGGGGGGTTTCCTGAAGACGGCAGTTCTGGTCCGAGGAAGTGTGACCTGGTCGCCCTCACACAGACCCCCATGGGAGCATGGGTGGCCATCATTTTACTCGGGGGGACGCCGGCCCGCTGACCTCTGAAGGAAAGGAAGTGGGGAGGCCCGGGCCGTGTGGCTCAGTGGTTGACCATGGACCTCTGAACCAGGAGGTCACAGTTCGATTCCCGGTCGCCCACAGGCCCCGAGAGGTGGCCAGTTCCGTGGCCTCCAGGAGGGAGGATCCCGAGGGGGTCTCTCTGGAGCCCCAGGAATGGGGGTTATGGGTGGGGCAGCCGGCTGAAGGCCACCAGGAGTCCAGGAATGCCCCGCCTCCAGCCGGAGAACAGGGCTGACCGGGGGGGGGGGGGCGCCTCGCACCCTGTCCCACACGCCCACGGGCAGTGCTGCCCCTCGGTGCCCGGAGAAACTCCCGTTTTGCAACGCGGGAGGGACCGTGGCTGTGTCTCGGGTGCAGAGGGTCGTTGCAGGGCGGGCGTCCGGGCAGCCTCTGAGGGTTAGTCCGGATGCCGCTGTTTGCGTTCGGCGTGGCGATGGGAACGCGTCCCGTCACTCGGGGGAGCAGTGGTTTAAATGACCATTTCCGTCTTATTGCATGTCCTCGGGGCTGCACCTCAGGCTCCGGAAGTAACTGCAGCGGAGTTTGGGGAGTGAGGTGGCACTGCGCAGCCGGGGGAGTGGGGGAGGTCCTGGGTGAGCCTCCGCCCGATGGGAGGGCGTCCGGGAGAGCAGGTGCAGGCGCAGCCGCTGTAAACCCCCCCACCCCCAATCTGGGCCCAGGAAACAAGGTGGCACCGCACCGCACACGGGGCGCTGGGAAATGCTGCGACCGGCAGCGAGTGTCCCTCCAGGCTGAGGAGGAGACGGATACATTCCTAGAAACACGGCCTTCCAAACCTGAGTCAGCGAGACCAGAAAGTCTGAACACACTGATAGCGACTGATGAGACAGCAGTGAGAGAAGAGAACCCTGGTCCGGACAGCCCCCCTGGGGCTTTACCAGGCCTTCAGAGAGCAGCGAGCCCTGCCCTCCTCCGGCCGCTCCCGGACATCCCGGGGAGGCACGCCAAGCCCTGGTTGTGAGGCAGCGGTGCCCCGACTCCACAGCCACGTGCAGGCACGGCAGAGGAGGAGGACGACGGGCCGGATCCCTGGTGAACCGGATGCTGAGATCCCAACAAACTGTCAGCGTGCGCCCGACCGGGAACGGGGACCGAACTGGCCACCCAGGTTCATGCCCTGGATAAGAATCAAACCCGGGACCCTCCCGTCCCCAGGCGCCGCTCTATCCACGGACCCACACCGGCCAGGGCTCCTCACGTGGTTGGCTCAGACCCCACCCCATCACCCCACTGCCTGCCAGCATCTGTGCTCACCTCCTGCCCGCCGTTCCCGAGAGGGAAACCACGCCTCCTCCGTGCAGCAGCAGAGGCCCCTGGCCCGGCTCCCTGGCCCAGCACCCCATGCTGCTCTCGTTTCCCGCAGCCACGGCACGCTGTCCTCTCCGTCTGAAAAAGGAGGCAGGGTCCTACTCCCACCTCCTCCTCTGCTACTCTCCTGGTTTCACTTACCACCACCACCATCATCATTATCATCATTATCATCATCGTCGTCATTTGTTTTGTCCTGTTTGCTGTGTAACTCCTGTCTACCGGCTTCCTCCAGCCCCTCCCCTCCATCCTCTCTTCCACCCGCTTCAGTCACACTGCCGCCCCTTCTACAGACACTTCCACCATCCAGGTCTCTAAGCACCAAGACCTCCAGTCCAGCTGTCACTTGTTCTTCTTTATAATGTTTTATTGACCTCAGAGAGGAAGGGAGAGGGAGAGAGAGAGAGAAATATCAGTGATGAGAGAGAATCACTGATTGGCTGCCTCCTGCACACCCCCTCCTGGGCATCGAGCCTGGAACCCAGGCATGTGCCCTGACCGGGAATCGAACCGTGACCTCCTGGTGCCATAGGTCGGCTGAAAATTCCAGGCTTCTGATGAGGCCTTGCGCTTTCCGGGGACCCAGTCCCCATCCCGGAGCCTGTACAGGATCGCCTCCGCAGGGCACAGACACGCGTGCCTCCCGAGAAATTCCAAGGGTTTCAGGAGCTCTGCCCGGGACCGGGCCGGAGACCGAATGCTGAGCTGAGACACTCCAGGTGCTCTCACCCCTGCACACTGAACGGGTTCCAGCGCTCTGTGCCGGGAACGGGCAGAGACCGGCGCGGATTTTCATCCTCTCACCGTGGCCACTTGGATTGAGATAAAAGCTTAATTGGTATCATTGATCATCTCCCAGCCTAGATTTCAAAGGGCTCCTGATAGCTAGTAGCTATCACAAGTACAGGGAGGAAACGCAAATGGCTCTTTTATAGCCTGTAGTGGGAAATTAGGATTCAAAATGCAGAGCGCGTAGGAAAAGGCTGGGGAATGCAGTTGCGTTGGGGGGAATAACACCTTCTCGTTAAGCGGGGAAGGGGACACGGTTAAAAGGATGAAAGACCAAATGGTAAGCCAGGAACAATACTGGTTAGTGCAGCTAGAGTCACAGACAAAGTGCGTTTCCTTAAAATGTAAGATTGTTAAAAATTAAAAGGGCTCGGCCGGCGTGGCTCCGTGGTTGAGCAACAACCCACAAACCAGGAGGTCGAGGTTCGATTCCCATCAGGGCACGTGCCCAGGTCGCAGGCTCAATCCCCAGTTGGGGGCATGCAGGAGGCAGCGAACCATGATTCTCTCTCATCGTTCATCTTTCTCCTCCTCTCCCTCTCTGAAATAAAAACTATTTTTTAAAAAATTAAAAGGAGCCAAAGCTGGTTTGGTTCAGTGGATAGAGCATCGGCCTGCGGACTGAAAGGTCCCAGGTTCAATTCCGGTCAAGGGCATGGACCTTAATTGCGGGCACATCCCCAGTGGGGGGCGTGCAAGAGGCGGCTGATCGATGTTTCTCTCTCATTGATGTTTCTAACTCTCTATCCCTCTCCCTTCCTCTCTGTAAAACATCAATAAACTATATTTTTAAAAAATTAAAAGGAAAAGACGAACATCCAGAAGGAAGTGGCCGAAAGATCTGAACAGTTAGTTCCGGGGAAATAAATGCAAACGGCCTTTGAAGTGAAGGAGAAGATGTGCCGCACCTTAAGCGAGAGGACTGAGCTAAACTCACGCCGAGAAACCGAAATCCACGCTCTGCAGCAGGCTCCACCTGTTGGTGAGGCCGTGGAGCAGGGACTCGGCCATCCTACCTTCAGGAAGTGACCCGGAAGTAAAAACGTACTCAACCCCCCCACCCCCCCCTTAAAACCACGCTCAGCCTGCGGAGACCTCATTCTCCCAGGCCTCCTTATGTCGTTCAGCAGCGGAGCAGGTGTTGTTTTGTGCCGGTCAGGTGTGTGTGTGTACGCGTGTGCGTGTACATATGTGTATCTACATTAGGTGGATTCCCAGGTCTCTGTTCTGGGCTCCTGTGGAGGTGGCGTCTCTTTGGAAATGATCTCCGTGGCGGTGGTGGCTGAGCCGGGGTGTAGGTCTGCCCTCCGGCGGCTCGCCTCGAGTCCCCGGGGTTTTCTCTGGCCGCACGTTTCCTGCAAACGATGTGGCTTCAGGCTCCTCCATCGCCATCTCCTGTGGTTCCGGCGCGGCGCCTGAGGCTCAGGGCAGGGCAGGGCACTCTCCCAGCTCTAAGCAGAGGCCGGATCTGGAGTCGGGTCTTGGACTCAGAAGCCCTGTCTCGCCTCTGGCTGCCTGGGGAGCAGTGGGGGCGGGGGGGGGGGGTCGAGGAAAAGGATCCTGGGACTCCAGGTGGTGAGGGCAGGGGGTTTGAGGGCACCATGACCATAGTATCTGAGCCGGGCCCCGCTGCCTGTCCAGTCTGTGTCCCGCCCTGCAAGGTGGCAGCTGAGCATTGCTGGGCACGGGGACTTCGGAGTCACCTGCACCGTCTTTTGCCATCCCAGGCGCCTTCCCCATCCGCGTCTGTCTGTCTGTCGCCGTCTTCCTGCTCCCACCCACAGGGCCTGTGGAGCGCAGTGACTGATGGGAACAGAGTCGGTCCAGACTCTCAGTCACTTCCCCAAAGAGCAAGGTCAGAAAGAGAACGTGGGGAGGGTGCTTACACTCTGCTGTGCTGTACCAGCAACGCAAGGGAGGAGGGGGGAGAGGGGAGAAAAGACAGACCAGAGAACGGACGCTGGGTCCCGGGGGGACGACGCTTCTCTGATGGAGAGACAGACACAGAGGCAGCGCCCGCAAGCCCAGTCTGTTTGGTAGCCAGATGCCAGGAGGCGAAGGAAGGGCGTGGCCAAGACATTATCAATGTTCTAGATACTCAGTGACGGGCACCTGAACTCTGTCAAGCCCCCGCCACTCAGACCTGTGGGGCCACGTGTTCAGACCACGGGTTCAAGCTGACCGCTAGCCTTTGGCTGTCACTGTGCGGGAGGGACCTGCCCTCTCATTGGTCCGAGGCTTGAACCGTCCACAGGCTCCACCTCTGTCCCTTCAGCCGAGGATTGTTTTTATTTTCAGAGGAAAGCAAGCTCAGCCTGCACTCGGCATCACTGTTGCTCGGTTGTCACTTCTCGGTGAGGAAAATGGATTTGGGACATCCATTCCCGGAATGAGTGCATTGAGGACAGTCGCCCGGGCGGTGATATTTTGGGTTCGGGCCCTTAAAGAGGATCGAACGTAGTGGTCTTGAACAGTTCGGCGTTGGTTCTTCCGGGTTGATACCGGCCGGGTCTGCCAGACCTCCCTGGTTCCGGCTGCTGTTACTGGGTCAGTGGACTCGGACCAGCTCAGCCACTTCTAAGGAATGGAATGCACTTCTGCTTTTTCTGGAACCTGAAGGGGAGCCAGGCAGGCAGACACACACACACACACACACACACACACACACTCACACCCCTCGAGGCCTGCCAGGGGGTGTGCCGGCCTGCCTTTCAGACCCAGGCTCCCACTGTCTTAGCCTGCAGTCTCCCACTCTTACGATGCTAATGGAGCTAATCCTCTGCACCTCCTTGCCCAGTGTCAGCTCCCCCCATCTCCCCACTCTTTAGACGGGGCTTCCCTAAGTCCTTTATGTCCCGGATCACCCACAAGGGTGGTGTGCATGCCTATCGTGTATCCCCCCCCCCCCAACTTTTAGGATCTGCCACTTGGGACTGCAAACCAGAGTGTTGACCTAACCCAGTGGTTGGCAAACTGCAGCTCGAGAGCCACATGCGGCTCTTTGGCCCCTGGATTGTGGCTCTTCCACAAAATACCACGTGCGGGCATGCACGTACTGTGCGATTGAAACCTCGTGGCCCATGCGCAGAAGTCAGTTTTGGGCTCTCAAAACAAATTTCAATTGTACTGTTGATATTTGGCTCTGTTGACTAATGAGTTTGCCGACCACTGACCTAACCCAAGCTTTCGGATTAAATTCTTATAAAATATGCACCACACCAAAAGGTGAGAGAGAGAGAGAGAGAGAGAGAGAGAAAGAGAGAGAGAGAGAGAGAGAGAGAGAGAATGAGAATAATAATAATAATAATAATAATAATAATAATATGGAGAGGAGAAGTGAGGCAAGGATCTTAACCTGCTTAAGACAGAGACCATTATCGTACGGGTTCTCCATTTCTATGCAACCAATTACGGCCAAAACTTAGTGGTGCAAAACAGCCCACATTTGTGATCTTGGGCATCGAATCGGTGAGTGAGGAGTCTGGGAGCAGCTCGGCGGGTTGGTTCTGGCTCAGGGTCGTCGAGATGTGCGCCAGGGAGGCCAGGGAGACCGTCATCTGAAGGCTTGACTGGGGCTGGGGAGCCACTTGGACAAGGACCTCACGGGGCTGTGAGCAGGAGGCCTCAGGTGCGGCCCGGGACCTCTCCGTGGTGCTGACAGGGCACCCTTACAGCTGGTCCCTGAGATCCTCTCCACAGCGCCTACTGCCTACCGTGGGGCCTGCACCACATCTGGTCTATTGGAGAGCTCTCCGCGGTGCTGATTTTGGGTTGCGCAATCCGGCCCACAGGGGGAGCTCTCCGCGGTGCTGACCGAGTGTCGGCACAGCGCCTGTTCCTTGCTCGGGGAGCTCTCCGCGGTGCTGACTTCCTCACAACCCGTCGGCCGCTTCCCTCAGGGTGGAAGGAGGACGGGGCCTGTGCGGGGCAGAAGGAGGTAATGGTAATGGCCAGGTCCTCGTGGCTGAGCAAAGCGCCCCATCCCGTTTGCTCCCGTGGTTTACTGCGGCTGCAGGCGGCCTCTCAGCTGGTGCAGGGCACGTCTTCGAGGTGGACTGTCGGTGCAGAGCGGCAGGACCTCAGAATAACGTGCCCCTTTAGCCTCCGCACGCGAGGGGCCCCCAGGGTGGGGGAGGCTCTGCGGCCGAGCAGAGGGAGTGCGTTCTTTTCTTCGGGGAAATGGAAATGGGTGCCGGCCCGTGGTGGTGACCTTGCCCTGCGGCCAGCCCGCTGCAGGGAGAGGAGAGCGCACGGGCGCGGGAAGAATGCTAATGAACCGCGGTGGACGGGAGCCCAGAGCCCGGTGCCTCCCCCGGCCACCGGGGCGCGTGCGTGGAGCCTATAAATAAACACTTCAAACCGGTCCTCCGTCCGTCCTGACGCGGGCTGGCTCTGCGGGTGGAAGAGCGTGTTATGTAAGCAGTGCTCTGACGCCCTTCCAAAGTTGGCTGAGGACTCGGGCTTTGGGGGGAGGGGATCTGAAGCATGGAGGGTGCTCAGGCTGCTATGAATGAGATTACAGGCTGGCAGAGCGGAAGCTGGCTCCTCCCTCCAGGTGTGGGCAACCCGGATGGCAGCGGGCAGGGAAGCCCGGGCAGCCCACAGCCTGCCCCGAGTGTCTGGAGGAAGCGGGGAAGCTGGGGTCCTGGGCGCGTGGGCATCGTGTCGGCCCACGGCGCTCGGGCTGGCGCTGCTCAGGGGTTGAGCGTCAGTCTATGAACCAGGAGGTCACGTTTCGATTCCCGGGTTGTGGGCTCCATCCACTTGAGGGGGTGGGTAGAAGGTCCATGTTTCATTCTCAGGTCGATGTTTCCGTGTCTCCCTTCCTCTTCCTTTCAAAACCAGGAAACATTTTAAAAAAAAACACGTTTTATTGTTTTTTTTTACAGAGAGGAAGAGAGGAGTAGAGAGCCAGAAACATCGATGAGAGAGAGACATCGATCAGCTGTCTCCTGCAACACCCCGCACCGGGGATGTGCCCTCAACCAAGGTCCATGCCCTTGACCGGAATCGAACCCGGGACCCTTCAGTCCGCAGGCCGACGCTCTCTCCACTGAGCCACGCCGGTCTCGGCAGGAAACATATTTTTTAACAAAGACGAATAAGACCCTGTCTTCTTATGCGACTCCAGGCTTCCCGCTCATCTGCTTCCCCTCCCCCCAAGGAATCCCGCTCCAACCCCTCAGCCTGAGGGCCTCTCCCTGCGGCTTGCTCTTGCTAGGCTCTCTGTGTTTGAGAACCTCGGTTGGTTGGTTGGTCGGAGGCCACGACCTCTTTTCTCTCTGCCGGAGGGAACCACCCCTCCCGGAGGCAGGCTGGGCTGGGAGCCTGGGCTGGCGAGAGGAGGGCCTGCCTTTCCCTCTCCTCTCCTCTCCTCTCTTCTCCTCTCCTCTCCTCTCCTCTTCTCTCCTCTCCCCCTCCCCCGCCTCCCAGCCCCCCAGCCCCCCGGACACGCCCTCCTGGTCTGAAAGTGTCCCCGGATAGGGCTCTGAGGATCCTTAGCGCCCAGCTTTGTGGTGGGAAATGAATATTCATGGCGGCCGAGGCGCCTCATTGAAATGCAGGCCGGCCCTCCTTCCTGAGTGAACATAAGCCGCCCCTTTATTTGTGTTCCCACGGCAGGGCAGCGCTCGCGGATCAAGGGCTGTAGCGACTTTTTTTTTTTTTTTTTTTTTTTTTTTTTTTTTTTTTTTTTTTTTTTTGCTTTGTTTCTGGTCGTCTCTGACCCTCTCCCTCGGACGGTCGCCGGCACGCTTTGACAGCGCCGCTGGCTCGCTCACGTTTCTGCACGTGCAGGAGCGCGCCGCGAGCACCGCGTTGTTCCCCAAGTCAGGGCGATTCCCTCTTTGTTCTGTTCCGTTCCAGACAGATCTCGTCGCCCGGAGCGTCTCCCGGCCTTGCCAGACCCCTCGTTTCCGGTAAGAGAAGGGGGGGGCCCCCGCTTGGAACGAGGTCCTGCTTGGTTGCTTTGCTGGAGGGAGGCTCCTTCGTGGGGGATGGGCGGGGGGCTGCTGGTTGGGGAGGTTGCAAGAGGGAGCCCCATCCTGGGGGGAGGGAGCGTGTACTGCACCCAGTGGTTCCCCATGACCTCGGTCTCCTACGTTGGAGCAAGACAAGAAAGGACAGGGAACGGCCGGCCGTTCCGATCGGCTGTGTGCGTTTTCAAAGACCCGACAAATCCCTGCTCCGACACACAGCCTTTTCCCCAACCCCCCTCTTTTAAGTTGCCCGTCGAGAGAGAAAAAAAAAATCCTCATTGACACCTTTTCCTAAAAGATGAGAAACGTGTGGAGAAAGGAGCCCTCGGAGCCGAGACTGGGTCGAGCCCGACGCGGCTGGTGTGATTAAAGTTGAGGGAAGCAATCCTTTCCGGATGGAATTTTTTATTAACGACGCCTGGCCTAATTAACGGCGTCTCGCTCTCGTTAACGACACGGGTGTCTCGGCTGGCCTTCTCCCGGGGAGCTCGGCGGAGTCCCGGGGGCCCCCGGGTAGAGACGGTGGTGGGCATTCCGACGAGGCCGGGGCACCGGTCCACCCGTGGACCCGAGCACAGGGTTACAGGCCCGGCAGGTCCCGCACGGAAGTAACTCTTTGCTTTCCGAAGGGACTTTATATCACACACGCACTCCCGGTGCACGCGGCGCTGCTGCCGGAGGCCAGCCTGGCCCTCACCCACGCGGTGCCCGGCCGGTGGCACTCAGTCCCCGGAGCCGCGCTGCGGGCCTTCCTGTCCTCCCGGCGGCCCGGGCTGCGGCAGACGCACCTCCTTCCTTGGGTGACACGTCACTCCACGTCCTTCCGCCAGTTGACACGTTTTCAGGGGAGGCGGGAGGCGGGAGGCGGCCCCAGGGAGGCCCGGCCCTGCTCGGAGGCAGTGGCTTCCCGGCCCACAGCCTCGGGGCGTGTGTGTGTGTGTGTGTGTGTGAACACCTGTTGCTTCTTTTGTGTGTGTTTTTAAACGTGTTCTTACTGACTGTAGACAGGGAGGAAAGGAGGGGCAGAGAGAGAGAGAGAAACCTCAGTGATGAGAGAGAATCATGGATCGGCTGGCTGCCTCCTGCACGCCCCCCACTGGGGATGGAGCCCGTAACCTGAGCCCGTGCCCTGATCGGAATCAAACCCAGGACCCTTCAGTCTGCGGGCCGACAGTCTATCCACTGAGCCACACCAGCTAGGCTTCTCTCTGTGTGGGAGAGCAAACACCAGGTCCTCTGGCCTTGGCCGGGGTCGCCTGCATTTAGGGTGCAGATGTCGGAGGATGGTGGCTCTCACTGTCCCTCCTCCTCTCGGGCCCGGGCCTCCTGCTCTCTCTCGGGCACGGCCGTGCCTCGCCGTTGACAGCCGTGCCCACTGGGGTGGGAGGGCGCGCTGTTTGAACACACGTGCGTCCACAGGGCAGCGGGCAGCACCCGGGACGGTCCCTGAGGCCTCGTGGGGTGCTGACAGCTCTCTCTGGCCTTCCTCCCGCAGCGGCGGCCGCCCAGCAGGTGACGATGGCGGCGTGAGCCCCCGCCATGGCCCACCGCCCGCGCCAGAGCACCGCCAGCAGCATGCTGGACCACCGAGCCCGGCCCGGCCCCCCGGCCCCCGGCCCGGAGCCCGAGGGCCAGGACGCCGAGCGGCCCCTGGAGGGGTACGCGGCCCCGGGCCTGGTGCGGCCTGAGAGCCCGCCGCCCCCCGACCACAGCCCCGACCACAGCCCCGACGGGGACTCGAGCTCCGACTACGTGAACAACACGTCGGAGGAGGAGGACTACGACGAGGGCCTGCCCGAGGAGGAGGGCGTCACCTACTACATCCGCTACTGCCCCGAGGACGACAGCGACCTGGAGGGCGCCGGCCCGGCCCGCGGCGCGCGCCTGCTGGAGACGGACGAGTGCCAGGAGGCCCTGGAGGACTGGACGGACCCGGCCGCCCGCGCGCTCGAGGGCAGCCCCGGCTACCCCGGCGACGGCCCGCTCCCCGGCCCCGAGGACGAGGCGGCGGTGCTGGGGGCCCCGGACCGGGAGGAGGGCCTGCACTACTGCCCCGGCGACGAGGAGGAGGAGGAGGAGGAGGAGGAGAGCTACCGGGACTACTTCCCCCCGGAGGCCAACGGGAACGCGGGCGGCTCCCCCTTCCGCCCCCGGCGCCGCGGCGGGGACCCCGAGGACCAGGAGGAGGACATCGACCGGATCGTGGCCGAGATCAAGATGAGCCTGAGCACGACCAGCATCGCCAGCGCCGGCGAGGCCAGCCCCGAGCACGCGCCCGCCCGGGGGCCCGAGCCAGGGGCCGCCCCGGAGGCGGGCGAGGCCGGCCACGGCCCCAGCAGGCACGAGGGCAGGCCCACGTCGCTCAGCCTCCCGCCCCAGGCCCGGCTGCCCGGAGACCCCCCGAGAGGCCTCAAGACCCAGGGCAGGACCCCCGAGGAGCGGCCCGCCTGGCCCCCAGAGCAGGTAGGACTCGGCTTCCCGGGGACGGGGACCTGGGACCCCAACCGCCCAGGGTCCATTCATTCACAGCATGGGCTTCGTCCTGCCCCATCACTCATGCTCACCTGTCACTCACGCTCACCCGTCACTCACGCTCACCTGCCACTCACGCTCACCTGTCACTAACGCTCACCCGTCACTCACATTCACCTCTCAACTCACATTCACCTGTCACTCACGCTCACCTGTCACTCACGTTCACCTGTCACTCACGCTCACCCGTCACTCACATTCACCTCTCAACTCACATTCACCTGTCACTCACGCTTACCTGTCACGTTCACCTGTCACTCACGCTCACCTGCCACTCATTCACCTGTCACTCATTCACCTGTCACTCACGCCCACCTCTCAACTCACATTTACCTGTCACTCATGCTTATCTGTCACTCACGCTCATCTGTCACTCATTCACCTGTCACTCATTCACCTGTCACTCACGCTCACCTCTCAACTCACATTTACCTGTCACTCACGCTTATCTGTCACTCACGCTCATCTGTCACTCATTCACCTGTCACTCATTCACCTGTCACTCACGCTCACCTCTCAACTCACATTTACCTGTCACTCACGCTCATCTGTCACTCTCGCTCATCTGTCACTCATTCACCTGTCACTCATTCACCTGTCACTCACGCTCACCTCTCAACTCACATTTACTTGTCACTCACGCTCATCTGTCACTCTCGCTCATCTGTCACTCATTCACCTGTCACTCTCTCACCTGTCACTCTCACTCACCTGTCACGCTCACCTGTCACTCACTCACCTGTCACTCATGATCACCTCTCAACTCATTCACTTGTCACACGCTCACCTCTCACATTTACTTGTCACTCGTGCTCACCCCTCAGGGGCTTTAGGAAGTGCTGAGGGACAACCCGTGCTCTCCAGAGACCCCCGCCCACCACAGAGATGGGATCCCGCCTGCTGGCCTGGCCCTGCTCCCAGTGGGGTGCTCCCTGGGCTGTCACCCCAGGACACGGCGAGGGCCTGGCTGCTGGCAGGACCCCGCCACTGCGGCCAGTGTTGGGTGACATTTTGCCGAGCCCCCGGGCCGCGGTGTGCTGGGCCGTTGGCGTGAAGAACCGTGTTGAAAACAGCGGTCTGATGGTTGGCCACGGTCTCGGGGAGAACCATGCTCACGGGGCCCGTCGGTTCCGGCCTCGCGTGTTTCCCTCCTCGCAGCAGCGTCAGCCTGGTCTGGTCAGCGCTGGCCGCTGCGTAAGGAGGCCCCGCTGAATCCTCACCGGGCGGCCGTTAGGTTTGTGACAGGAGCTTTTGTTGGCTGGTTCTGTGGACAGAGGCGAGGGGACTGCTCTCGCCCGTTTAAACGCCCTCATCGTCACTTCCCCGGAGTTCAGGCGCGTGAAGGCAGAGAAAGGGTGTGTTTGGAGATAAGGAGCATGTTTTGGTGCCTTTCATGGTTTTTATTTTAGAGAGAGACAGAGAGAGGGAAACATCAGTCGCTGCCCCCCGCACGCCCCTCGTGGGGATGGAGCCCGCAACCCAGGCCTGTGCCCAGACCAGATTGAACCCTGACCTCTTGGCTCATAGGTCGACGCTCAGCCACTGAGCCATGCCAGCTGGGCCCTTTTGTTCCTTTTTTTTTTTCTTATAAATACTTTTTTTTTTAATTTAATTTGATCGTTTAAAGTATAAATAGTAATACATATGTCTCCTTTTCTTTCCCCATTGTTTTTAAATTAAAAAATACTTCTTATTGATGTCAGAGAGGAAGGGAGGAGAGAGAAACATCCATGAGGAGAGAGAATCATGGACCGGCTGCCTCCTGCACGCCCCCTCATGGGGATGGAGGCCACAACCCAGGCCTGTGCCCTGACCGGGAACCGAACCCGGGACCCTTTGGTCTGTAGGCCGACGCTCTGTCTGCTGAGCCCCACCGGCCGGGCCCTGTTCTTAGAGATTGTCCAGCCGATGCTGACTTCACATTTGGGGTGTCCCACCGCGTGTGGCAATTCTGCGTGTGCTGCGGGCTTTGCGATGCTGGGGCGCACCTGTAGGGCAAGCGTCTCGGGCTCAGGTCTGGGCGCTGCTGTCCCCGGGCCCCACGACTGTCAGGGTCCCTGGCTTCTGCCTGTGCCCGGGCACACACCATGCAGTTTGTGCCTTTCCGTGTGCTCTTCCACGTGCGCGTGGCACATCTGGAGCCGGCGGCATCCCCGCGCCCGCGCTCTGGCCTCTGCTCTCCGCCAGCAGGTGGGAGCGGGGCGAGGACCCGGGCGCAGCCTCGCCGCTGCAGGCCTGAGCGTGGGGGCCGGGCTGGTCCCGGGGCCCCTGTGGGTTTGCTGACCAATCAGAGCGTGTGTGTCAGCACCAGGCTCAGAGGCGGGGCCAGGAGTGTCTGGGTGTCGCCGGGTGCAGCCTCGTCGAGGACGGACTGACCCTCCGGGGGCCCCTCCCCGCATCGCAGTGGCCTCCGTCCTGGGCCGGGCACTCAGCCTCCGCCTGGGCCGGGCTCCGCAGGAGGTCCTCCTGGGGCCGGGGCTGTGGGCGCAGAGGCCTCGGGTGTCCCGTTGGGTGGAGCCTGTTCAGAGTTTAGGACGCGCAGCGCTGACGGGCGGGAGACGCTCGGGGAGAGCGAGGCTGGGCCCTCCCACGGGGGCGCCACGTGGACGTGGACGGGCGGCGCTGCCAGAAACGCCCCGGAGGCGGGCTCTTCTGTCGGGCCGGCGGCGGCAGCGGCTGCCTCGTGCACTTGGTCTCGGGCACTCCCCACGCAGGCGGGTCCCCTCGCCTGGCTGCGGTCTGGCCTCGGAGCCATCACAGGCCCCGCCCCGCGTCCGCACAGCGTCCGTCCCGCCGGCGGTGCCGGGCTCTGCGCACGCTCCAGTGAGGGAGCTTTTACCGTCCCGAGTCTGGGGGCTGGCCCTGGGCTCCCCTTGTTGGCCCCAGGCCCGATGGGCAGGGACTGCCTCTGTCACACGTGTGTGTGTGTGTGTGTGTGTGTGTGTGTGTGACTGTGTGACTGTGTGTATGTGTGAGTGTGTATGTGTGTGCATGTGTGTATGTGTTTATGTGTGTGTGTATGTATGTGTGTATGTGTGTGTGAGTGTGTGTATGTGTGTCTCTCTGTGTGTGTATGTGTGTGTGTGAGTGTCTGTGTGTGTATCTGTGTGTGTGAGTGTGTGTATGTGTGTCTCTCTGTGTGTGTATGTGTGTGTGTGTCTGTGTGTGTATCTGTGTGTGTGAGTGTGTGTATGTGTGACTGTGTGTGAGTGTCTGTGTGTGTGTGTCGGAGCTGGCCCACAGCAGGTGCGAGGCGGGCAGGACGCCGCCGGGTGGGGAGCTGTGGGCGTGGAACCCTTGGTCGTGTGTCTGGCCGTCCGGGACGGTGGCGCCGGACGACAGGGCACACGGGTGTGGCTCGGCCTGCCACGCGCACTCGGCCTGGTGTGCGCGGCGCTTCCCAGGGCTGAGCCCAGAGGGAGGAGGAGGACGGGGCCTGCTCTGAGGGCCGCTGGGCACACGGTGCCGCCGCCCTCCGGGCTCCAAGAGGGCGAAGGACAGGACGTGCCGGGCGGTCCCGGGCCGGAGGGGGCGGGTGCCAGCGGACAGGGCACCTGGGGCTCCCTCGGGGGCGTGGCAGACGGAGCCAGCGGGGCCAGATGCGCGGTCCCCGTGGGGGTCAGACAGACGGTGCGTCCTCTCAGTGTGGCTGTGCCCTGGTGTCCTGGACGTGGGGGCGGGTGCGGGGAGGGCTCCTGAGATACAGACAGACCGCTGGCCCCGCCCGTGTGCTCAGTGGCTGAGCATCAACCTAGGAACCAGGAGGTCAGGGTTCCATTCCCAGTCAGGGCACAGGCCCGGGGTGTGGGCTCCATCTCCAGCAGGGGGCGTGCAGGAGGCAGCCGGTCCATGATTCTCTCTCATCCCTCTCCCTTCCTCTCTGACATCAATAAACATACATATTTTTTAAAAAGACAGACCCACTGGCTCCTTTCCCCACAATGCTTGTAAGCCACAGGCCGGCTTTGGCAAGACCCACCACCCCCAGGGGTCACTGTTGGGAGAATAACTTCTCTGTCCGACGCCCCTCCTCCTGCAGATGAGGATCTAGCTCAGCGGTTCTCCACTTTCCTAAGGCCATGACCCTTGCAGACAGTTGCTCATGGGGTGGTGACCCCCAACCATGAAATGTTGCTGCTGTGATGCATCGTGATGTAAATATCCGCATTTTCCCATGGTCTCAGGCGACCCCCGTGAAAGGGTTGTTTGACCCCGCCCCAAAGGGGTCGCGACCCACAGGTTGAGAACCGCTGATCTAGAGTGAGGTGAGGAAGGAAAGAAAAAGAACAGTGTTGTGTTTTCTTTTCCTTCTTTGTCGCCAACATGATTACAGACCCCCCACCACCCCCGCCATCTCCTCGCCTGTTTCCTGAGCGCCTCCAGGTGGGGGAGGGCTGCTGTCCCGGGTGCTGACCGGGCCTCTGTGACCCTGCGGGGCCTTGGCTGGGTCCCGGGAGCATCTGTCGCCCAGAGGGTCCCGCTGATCCCCCTGCCCCTCTCCCACCGCCCAGAGCTGGAGGGAGGAGGCGTCTCTGTGGGAACAGTCGGCGAATCACGGTGACGGACGCCTGGAAACGGGGAACGCGGAAGGGTTTGCAGAGAAGGCTGTCCCCTCGTGGGTCATCCCTCTACCCCCGGGGGTGGGGGTGGGGGTCTCTGACACGGAGCCACGTGTGAGGGCAGAGGGACCATCCCCCGGGGTCGTGCTGGGCTTGCGCCACGCCTGTCACTCAGGAGGAGCGGGGGTTGGGGAGGGGGAGGCCCGCACGGTGACGGTGTGAGCGCAGGAGGGCGTGTGGGGGTCGCTGTGCTCCGGGCCGTGTTGCCGGCGGCCTGGAGCTGTGGAGTCGGCACGGACACGCTGACGCTCGGCTCTCCTCCCCGGTGCCCCGGAGCCGGGCGTGGGTGGCGCGGCTGGTCCAGTGGAGAGGATGCTTATCCCAGGCCCGCGTCGCCCCAGCAGCCGGCCCTGGTCCTGGGGGCCGGCCGGCCACGTGGCCTCGTCTGTGTGCAGCCTCCGTGGGGGGCCTGGGAGGGTCCCGCCGCACGAGCACCCGGCATTCCCGGTTTCACCGCCGTCTGCACCGGGGGGGCCGAGGGCAGCTCCAGCGGGCGCGCTGAGGCGGCCAGAGGGCGTGGCCCTGCCTTCCCTGCGGGCCGGCCTCTGACTTTCACATCTTTTAAAACGTGTGTGTGTGTGTGTGTGTGTGCGTGTGTGTGTGTGTGTGATTGATTCCAGAGAGAGAGAGAGAGAGAGAGAGAGAGAGAGAAACATCCTTATGAGAGAGTCAGGGCCGGCCGCCTCCCGCACGCCCCTCACTGGGGATGGAGCCCGCACCCCGGGCCTGTGCCCTCACTGGGAGTCGAACCCTGACCTCCTCGTGCAGGGACGGTGCCCAGCCTATGGTAGAGGCGCTGGCCGCTGTGTCCCGGGGGGCATCGCCATCCACGCCACGGCCCACCATGTGCCTCTGGACGCCGCGTGCGGCTGCCAGGCCCCTCCCCGGGCGGCGGCGGGAACTGGGGAGCAGATGGCTCCCCCGAGAAGCGGCACAGGCCCCGGCTGCCTCTGTGCAAACAGCCCCGGTTCCGCGGGAGCAGCTGTGGTTGTCATGGCGACAAGTGGTCGGGAGGAAGTTGGAGAAAATGGGAACTCCTGGGGGGAGGGAGGGCTGGGGGGCCGCCTGCAGACTGGGGAGAGTTATATGACCTTGACCTGCCCTAGAGGGGACGCCTCTCCCGTTTGCCAGGGGCCCAGCACCGGCCTTGGCAGCCGGGGTCACCTCTTCCCTGGGGGTCCGTGTCCTGGGAACAGACTCCAGCCCGAGCTGGACACTCCCAGGAGGGGGGCTCCGGTCCGTTCAGGCCGCTGCAGCACGGAGCGGGCAGCTGACCACCACCAACGTGCAGTCACCTCTGGAGGCTCACGGCCCAGGTCAGGGTGCGGGCTGGACCTGTGTCTGTGAGGACCAGTGCCCAGAGGCCGCCCTTGCTGGGTCCCGTGGGGAAGGCTCCCAGGCCCCTCTGCAGGGGCACCAGTCCCCTCAGGTGCCCCCTCACCTCACGAGTCTGACCACCTGTCCAAGCCCCCCCTCTCCTACCATCACCTTGAAGGTTACCATGTGCATCATTACACACACACACCAAATCCACGTCATTAATCTTACACCAAACACGCATCATTAACTGTACACCAAATCTGCGTCGTTAACTGTACACCAAATCTGTATAATTAACCATATGCCGAACCCACATCATTAACCGCACACCAAATCCACATCATCAACCGTACACCAAATCCACCTCATTAACTGCACGCCAAATCCACCTCATTAACCACACGCCAAACCCGCATCATTAACCGCACACCAAATCCACCTCATTAACCGCACACCAAACCCACATCATTAACCGCACACCAAATCCACCTCATTAACCGCACACCAAACCCACATCATTAACCGCACACCAAACCCACATCATTAACCGCACACCAAACCCACATCATTAACCGCACACCAAACCCACATCATTAACCGCACACCAAATCCACATCATTAACCGCACACCAAACCCACATCATTAA